>PVIU01017860.1:0-40656 GCA_004026605.1 Ondatra zibethicus
GCAGGCCTACTGAGGGTTGCCCGCTCCTCTCTGCTCGGCTCCTTGGGACAAAGGAGGCCCCCTAGCAGGGGACTCGCCCTTCCCCCAAGGCCTCAGCCCGGGTGGGCCGAGCTTAGGTGCAGCCGGGACAGGGTCCAGATGAATCCGCAGAAGCTGGTTGGGCGAGGTTCCCGGACCCAAAGGCAGGCCTACTGAGGGTTGCCCGCTCCTCTCTGCTCGGCTCCGTGGGACCAGTTTTTCTGTTTTAAAGTTTGTAGGGCTTATTCTGTCATGGCAGGGAAGGCATGAAGACAATATTAGTCTAGTCACATTTTATCAACTATCAAGAAGCAGGCAGCAATCAAGAAAAGTGTTTTGACTCTCAAATTTCAAAGTTCTGGTCCCAGTGACCCATGTTTTTGAATCTTCAGCTCTTAAATAATCTAAATTTTTTCTCAACAAGGACAAAAGCTGGGGACTAAGTTGTACCAGGGTTTTACTTTTGTACCACAAACCAGCTCACTAATCATAAAGCAGGGACTTATTATTAGTTTTAAATGCTTGGCCTAGCTTAGGCACATTTCTGGCTAGCTCTTTTATTTTAAAATGACCAATTTCTCTTTATCTACCATTTACTGCAGCACTTATTACCTTTCTTACATCTGAATATCTTCCTTTCAATGCTCATCCACGTTTGTCATCTGGCAATTGCCTGGGTTCTTGCCTATGCATATCCCTCATTGTCTTCTCCTTCTCCCCCCTCATTTTTTTCTCTCTTCTTTTGAGCCTTGTCTTATATATTTTATGTTCCTGCCAGTCCCACTTACCCTTTTTCTGCCTAGATATTGGCCATTCAGCTTTTAATTAGAACATCAGGAGGTTTAGGCAGACAATATAAAAGAAATGCAATATATCTTTACATAATTAAACAAATACATTATAAATAAAATTATCATACTTTTACATAATTGAAGAAATATTCTGCAGCATAAACAAATGTAACACATCTCTTCTTACTGAAAGTAACATTCTAAAATGTTCTCCCCTTTTTCTCTAATGAAAAAAATGTTTTAACTTTAACATTGTAATACTATACACAACAGGAAGAATTATATAATAGGGAATGTATTTACAATATCCAGTCCATTTGTACTTGGTCAATTCAATGAAAATACTCCACTGTTAATTCTGAGTCCAAAGCTCTGTGCCTAATTTATGTTCTATAATAACTAAGGAAACTATTGCTATAACTGTCTAATCTCAACTCCATCATAGAACCCAGAAACATATTACCTAATTAAACAGAAATTGCAGTACAGGTCACTTCCAAAACTAGAGAAACAACAGTGACATCCAATATATGACATATAGGCCTAGAATATCTGACAGACTCTTTTATTTGTAGGATTTTCCTTACTAATTTTGGCAAAGTTCAGCAGTTGTTTTCCTCTGTGTCCTGCATAATGTTCTGTCAACTTTTCTATATGACTTAGAAATGTCTACTCCGATCTTATAATCCTCTCTAGTTCTGGGGTTAAGGATCTACACCACTAGCACCTGATTTCTACAGCTAGCTAGTGTTACTACTGGGATTAAAGGTGTGTGTCATTGTTGCTACTGGGATTCAGGTGTGTGTCACTGCTGACTGATCTGTAAGTGGCCAGTGTGGCTATTTTACTTTTCTAATCCCCATTCTGAGGTTTCCTGGAGGCAGGATCACCATTTTTAGACTGAGGTTTAGGTAAGAGCCAGTATCTATCTGTTTTTGTGTTCTGGTCTTCAGGTTGAACCCCAATATCTGTCTCTGCTTTTTTATTAATCATGCTTCAAGGAATATATATATATACAGTATAACCAAATAACCATAAATTTGTATCAGTATACCAATATCCAAACCAATGTAAGATATTTGAGGTTAACAGACATCTTTTTTATACCATATTCACATATCCCCACTAATGATGAAAATCATCCATAACCTACCAAACAAACAAACACTAACCCCACCTATTGGGAATGAGGTTGTTGTGTTCTCCTGACTGCTTTTAGTTGTCTGGGAATGACAACATCTTTAGGGAACCTGAGAAAATTGTGAAATTGGTCAAACCAGGGGATCTAGATGTTGTCCAGGCTCAGTGTGATGGTATAAAACAATGTTTATTTAAAATCCTGGGTTAAATACTCTGTGAGGATGAACCATCTGAGTCAGCAGCCTTGAACCTGTTTAGAATGCAGAACACCAAGGAAACTGCAACAGAGTAAAGATAGGCCATATCACCTAGGCCACCTGTTTTCATTGGTGTCTGGCCCATTTGCTGTGAAAACACAAACTTTCAAATATAAAATCAATACCTGCATTAAGACAAGTCTGGACTGTGTGTTGTACACAAGCCAGCCAGAGATGATTTTTGTTTTGTTTGAGCAGGTAAAATATATGCCACCTATCTTATAGTTTTTCTAGGTTTATTTCTATAATTTCTTTATGATTTTTAGGGGTCTTCCATGATCAAACTTGATTACTAATAACCTTGAATAAATCCATCGCCATTTCTTTCCTGTGGAAACAAAAGCATAATATCTTCCACAAAGTAATACATTTTTTGTTTTCCATTTTAACATAGGGCATTCTAAAAGGAGCTAGCCTGGTTTATTTTAGCAGTCCCTGTGAAAATCTTATGTCTCCCAACAGCTGTCATTTGCTCATCAGCAATCAAAAATTTAAGGACTATACAACATGTAGGATATAGACTCCTTGTATATTTCCAATATCTAAATAACTTAATTCTTTTTTGTTAATTTACTTATCTTTTTAAAGACATTCCTTACTATTTTAAACTTTTTATGATATTTGATAGTCTTTTTCTTTTTTTAACTCTACAGACATTTTTAAAGGTATGTAACCTTTAAGAGTTTTTTTTTTTTCTGTCTGGATCTGTCTTTACTGTGCATCTATAGTCATTTCTGTCCACATGAACAAAAATCTATTAAGCTGCTGCTGAATTCTCTGCCACTGCATTGATGGCTGGCTGGAGATGTTTGACATGGAACTGCATTCAATCCCCCCTAGCCCCAGCTCTGGAATGCCAGATGCTCCCACTGAATCAGGTGTTTAACTTAGCTTGCTATTTCTATCTAGTGTGAAAAAGGCTAGTTAATTGTTCTGCTGTATAGCAGAGCTTACTGCATTGCTGGTGGGGATGCAAGCTAGTACAGCCCCTTTGGATGTCAGTGTGACAATTTCTCAGAAAACTAGGAAACAACCTTCCTCAAGACCCAGTAATACCACTTTTGGGTATATATCCAAAGGATGCTCAATCATGCCACAAGGACATGTGCCCAACTATGTTCATAGTAGCTTTTTTAGTCATAGCCAGAACCTGAAAACAACCTAAATGCCTCTCAACCAAAGAATGGATAAGGAAAATGTGATACATTTACACAATGGAGTACTACACAGCAGAAAAAATAACGACATCTTGAAATTTGCAGGCAAATGGATGGAGCTGGAAAAAATTATTTTGAGTGAGGTAACCCAGACACAGAAAGACAATTATCACAAGTACTCACTCATAGGTGGTTTTTAAACATAAAGCACAGAAAACTTGCCTAAAAACCACAATCCCAGAGAACTTAGAAAACAATGAGCACACTAACAGAGACTTCCATAAATCTAATCTACATGGGAAGTAGAAAAAGTCAAGATCTCCTGAGTAAATTGGGAGCATGGGGACCTTGGGGGAGGGTTGAAGGGGGGAGGGGAAAGGCAGGGATGGGAACAGAGAAAAATGTAGAGCTCAATAAAAATCAATAAAAAAGAGAATACATATACATTTATTGCTCTTTTTTATTCTCTCAGCTTTCTGAGGCCCCATGTGGAAATATGGATTCTATATTGGGTAGCAAAATGTAGTTTGATTTTCTCTTTGAGCAAGCCACCACTAAGCTCCCACAAAAGACATGGAGACTTCTTATTCTTTGTTAAAAAATATCCCAGCCTCAGCTTAGGCCTCTTTTTAGCCAGTTAGTTGTATCTTAACTAAAACTATCCTGTTTCTCTTTATCTTTGTTTTGCCTTGGGGCTTTTTATCTTTCCTTCTTTCTATGTCTTACTTTTCTGCTTTCTCTGTGACTGGTTAGCTGGCTGGCTGCATGTTTTGGTGGCTGGTTCCTAGCATCCCTGTCTCCTTTTCATTTCTCATTGTTTTTTCTATCTTCACTTTTGAATCTAGATTTCTCCTGCTATGAATTTTCTCTGTCTGTCAGCCCTGCCACTCCTTTCTTCTGCCTGGTTATTGGCTATTCAGCTTTTTATTAGACACATCTGATGCTTTACCCAGGCAAGATGAAACAGATGCAACACATCTTTACATAATTAAACAAATGCAACATAAGAAATAGTAACAGTCACATAGTTAAAGGAATATTCAACAGCCTAAACTAATGTAACACATTTTACCTCTTTAAAATAATATTATACAACAAAACATTCAAACTAATGAACATGTTGAGGTCATTTAACATTTAAACCACTCAAATAACATTAAAAACATTTGTATATACATGTTTATTTATTATGTCTACTTCCATAAAGAAACTCTCCTTCTGTAGAAGGGGATGGGAGAGGAGAGAGGGGAGCAGGGAAAATATATAGCTCAATAAAAACAATTAAAAAATTCTCCTTCACTTTTTAAATAATTTTTATTGAGCTATATATTTTCTCCGCTCCCTTTCTCTGCCTTCCCTTCCTACCCTCTCCCATGGTCCCTGTGCTCCCAATTTACTCAGGAGATCTTGAGTTTTTCTACTTGCATGTACATTAGATCCATGTCTTAGGGTTCTCTTTGTTGTCTACATTCTCCGGCATTGTGAATTGTGGGCTGCTTGTTTTTGGCTTTATGTCTAAAGCCACATGTAAGTGAATACATATGATATCTGTCTTTCTGAGTCTGGGTTACCTCACTCAATATGAAGTTTTCTAGATCCATCCATTTGCCTGAAAATTTCAGGATGTCATTATTTTTTTCTATTATGTAGTAATCCATTGTGTAAATATACAAAATTTTCCTTATCCATTCTTCATTAGAGGGGCATTTAGGTTATTTACATGTTCTAGCTATGACAAACAATGCTGCTATAAACATAGTAGAGCATATGTCCTTGTGGTACAATTGAGTGTGCTTTGGGTATATACCCAAAACTGATATTGCTGGATCTAGAGGTAGGTTGTTTCCTTATTTTATGAGAAACTGCCATACTTATTCCCAAGGCAGATATACCAGTTTGTACTCCCACCAGCAAGGGAGGAGTGTTCCCTTTATCCCACATCCTCTCCAGCATAAGCTGTCATCAGTGTTTTTTATCTTGACCATTCTTACAAGTGTAAGATGGAATCTCAGAGTTGTTTTGATTTGCATTTCTCTGATGGGTAAAGATGTTGAGCATTTCCTTAAGTGTCTTTGAGCCATTTTAGATTCCTGTGTTGAGTTCTCTGTTTAAGACTGTACCCCATTTTTTATTGGATTAATTGTTCTTTTGATGACCAATTTCTTGATTTCTTTGTGTATTTTGGAGATCATCCCTGTGTTCAATGTGGGGTTGGTGAAGAACTTTTTCCATTCTGTAGGCCGCTGTTTTGTCTTGTTTACTGTGTTCTTTGCTTTACAGAAATTTTTCAGATTCAGGAGGTTCCATTTATGATTGTTTCTCTCAGTGCCTGTGATACTGAGGTTATATTTAGGAAGTGGTCTCCTGTGCCAATGCTTTTGAATATACTTCCAAATTTCTCTTCTATGAGGTTCAGTGTGCTTGTTTTTTTTCTTGAGGTCTTTGATCCATTTGAACTTAAGTTTCTTCTACATGTTGGCATCTAGTTATGCCAGCACTATTTGTTGAATATGCTCTCTTTATTCCATTTTATATTTTTTGCTTCTTTGCCAAAAATCAGGTGTTCATAGATGTGTGAGTTTATATCCAAGTCTTTGATTCAGTTATATTGTTCCTCCTGTCTTTGTTTATGCCAATATCAGGCTGTTTTCAGTACTGTAGCTCTATAGTAGATAGACTTTGAAGTCAGGAATTGTGATGCCTCCTGAAGTTCCTTTATTGTACAGGATTGTGTAACATGAAGGGCCTCATTGGTTTCTGTCTTCCCACAAGGTCCCACAGTCATTAGGTCCCAAAGAATCACACAGAAGGTCTACATACATTATAAAACTGATTGGCCCATTAGCTCAGGCTTCTTATAAGCTCTTGTAACTTATATTAACCCATTATCCTTGTCTATGTTAGCCACATGGCTCAGTACCTTTTTCAGCGGGGCAGGTCACATCCTGCTTCTTTGATGGTCTGTGCAGGACTGGGGAAGAATGGGCTTCCTCCTTCCCAGCATTCTCCTGTTCTCATTGCCCCACCTTTACTTCCTGTCTGGGTGTCCCACCTATACTTCCTGCCTGGCCAAACAGCATTTATTTAAATTATGATTGACAGAATACAGACAATTCTTCTGCACCAGGATTGTTTTGGCTATCCTGGATTTTTTTGCTTTTCCATATAAAGTTGAGTCTTATTCTTTTGAGTCCAGGAAGGATTTTACTGGGATTTTGATAGGCATTGCATTGACTCTCTAGATTGCTTTTGGTAAGATTGCCATTTTTACTATGTTAATTCTACCTTCCCAAGAGCATGGGAAATCTTTCCATTTTCTCGTGTCTTCTTCAATTTCTTTCTTCAAAGATTTAAAGTTTTTGTTACATAGGTCTTCCACTTGTTTGATTAGAGTTACTCCAACATATTTTATGTTATTTGTGGCTATTGTGAAGAGTGATGTTTCTCTGATTTCTTTCTCATCCCATTTATCATCTGTTTAAAGAGGGCTACTGATTTTTCCAAATTAATTTTGTATCTTGCTACATTACTGAATGTGTTTCTCAGTTTTAGAAATTCCTTGGTAGAATCTTTGGAGTCAGTTACATAAATAGTACATCATCAGTGAATAGTGAGAGTTTGAATACTTCTTTTCTGATTTGTATCCCCTTGATCTACTTTTGTTTTCTTATTGATCTAGCTAGAATCTCAAGTACTATATTGAATATATATGGGGAGAGTGAACAACCTTTTCTTGTTCCTGTTTTCAGTTTCTCTCTAGTTTAATATTGGCTTTCTGTAAATTGCCTTTATTATTTTGAGACATGTTTCTCATATCCCTCCTCTCTCCAAGACCTTTATCATGAAGGAATGTTGTATTCTGTTGAAGGCTTTTTCAGAATCTAATGAGATGATTATGTGGGTTTTTTTGTATTTGTTCATATGGTGACTTACATTGACAGATTTTAGTATGTTGAAACATCCTTGCATCTCAGGGATGAAACCAACTTGATAATTGTGGATGATTTCTTTTCTGATGTGTTCTTGGATTTGGTTTGCCAGTATATAATTAAATATTTTTGTATCAATGTTCATGAGTGAGATTGGCAGGTAATTCTCTTTCTTAGTAATTGCTTTGTGTAATTTGGGTATCAGAGTTATTGTAGCCTCATAAAAAGAGTTTGGCAATGTTCCTTGTGTTTCTATTGCATGGAACAATTAAAGAAGTATTGGTATTATTTCTTCTTTGAAAATCTTGTAGAATTCTTCACGGAAACATTCAGTTCCTGGGCTTTAATTCAGGGGAGGGAGACTTTTAGTGAAAGTTTCTATTACATTAGCAGTTACAGGTCCATTTAATTTGCATATATTGTCCTAATTTAATTTTGGTAAGTGATATTTGTCTTAAGAAATTGCCCATTTCCTTTGTTTTTGAATTTTGTGGAGTACACGTTTTTGAAATATGACCTGATAATTCTCTGGATTTCCTCTATGTCTTTTATTTTGTCCCTTTTTCATTTCTGATTTTGTTAATTTAGATATTCTCTATCTACCTACTGGTTAGCTTGGATAAAGTTTACCTATATTGTTGATTGCTGCAAGAGTCCCTTTTGCTCCTTCAGCCAATAGCCTCTAAGATACCAGCCCATTTGGGCATGGTCTCTTTTGCTTTAAAAAGCAGCGGTAGCCCTGCTCTCTCTCTCTTGCTTCCTGCTCCTCTTCTGGCTATTAGACTCTGTTCCTGGTCATGCAGAGGACTGTTATCTAGGACAGTGATCTGTCAGTTTTCCTCTTAAATAAATAACCGTTTTATTTATTTATTTTATAATAGTAATCATAATTCCAAACTGGTGTGGGATTTTTTTGTGACTTACATTTACACCTGGCTCCCACATGGATTTAAACTCCATGCCTCCCAGGCTCCATAGGCCCAGACAGTATATCTCTGCCAACCTGGTTTGCTCTTTCCTGAAGAGGTTTTTAAATCCCCGTGACAGTGCAGATCCTACACAGCATGAGTCAGAGTGCAAGCGGTTGCCAAATGCTGCAACCCCTCCAGGTGACTCTTTGTCACATGGCTGCATATGCGGCTTCCAGGTTGCTGTTCTCTGTCCCTGGATTCCGGGTTTCTGGCTTCATGTATGGAATTGATTTAATTACATTTACTTTGTTGCACAATTCATATTTTCGAGTGTTTAATAAGTACGAAGGCAGACACTGAAACAGGACTATTTTTGTCACCTTTGCATTGATTATAGTCATGTCTTTGCAACAGCGCCACCTGCTGGATAACAGGTAATATGGCAGTTTTCATTTCCAATGCAACTTTTACTTCTTTCTTTACTAATACAATGGATTATAGCATGTGAGGCTTATATGACTATGGGGATACCTCAATTTGCTGGGTACTAGGTTTCAGTTTTATTCTCCATATTCTATCATTAAGGAAGAATGTGGCATTCCTAGGAATGATACACTCTTTATGGACTAATAATGAACAGCTAGTTGACAGGATTAAAATAATCGAAAATCAGAGGTTATCCAAACAAGTGAATACCATGATAGACAGAATTGACTCCATATCTAAGGGTACTAGGAAGTTATCTGAAAGAATTCATACTGTTGAATTTGACAATCAAAAGTTATCAAAAAGTTTTGATAAAGTAATAGACAAAATGTACCTCCAGGATGGCAATCTACACGATATTCAAGAAAAGTCCAAGGAGGAGAGGTTATCTTTAAAGGAGAACATTAAAACCTTGGAATCATAGGTGCAGAATGAGAAACAGAGACTTGATGCCTCCATGAAATCACTAGAAATATATTCATGCCAGGATATTCAGGCTTTACAGAAAACCATGATAAAAACATTTGAAATGATTGAAGAAATTATTGGAGGTGATAAACAGGGAAAGAAGGCGCAAGGATAGGATGCAACATCATCAGTGGCTGTCAGAACTGGGTTACCCAGAGTTTTTGTTTCCTATCCTGTACTTTACTCTGACAAAGCATCAGGTTCTAAAGGCCAAAGAGGATCAAAAGAAGGTAGATGAACACCTATAGGAATAAATGATCTAAAAGAAATTAAGCAGGCTGTTGTAACTTATGGCTTGCATTCTGCATTTGTTAAGAAGATGATAAGGACTTCGGCTTCTAATGTCAGGGCAACCCCTTATGACATTTTTCAGTTGGTTTCAGCAGTCCTGGATGACGGACCTTCATTGATGTTTGGGATTTATTTCAAGGAAGAATCCAAAAATATGGAGCAACAGGTCTTGAGGTTTTCCAAGATCAAATTCTTGGCAAATGTCCTTATGCTGATCCACAGGCCCAAGCCCTTTGTGACAAAGAAATCTTGTCCTTATGCCACAAAACAGCCTTAAATGCCTGGGACAGAGTTCAAGAATAGGAAAAAGAATTGAATCATATGCCAGCATTAGGCAGGGTCAGAGAAAACCTTTTACTGACTGACTTTTTATGAAGATTAAACAAGGCTATACAAATAGGAGTAACAGACCCAGAAGCTAGATGAATAATTCTTGAATCTCTGGCTTTTGAAAATGCCAGAATTAGAATGCCAAATAATAATTAGGCCTTTAAGGTTTAGATCAGCACCTATAGATGAATGGATTATGCATATATTGAATGTTGAAACATTTGAATATAATGATGAATCTTGGGTGGGAGAAGCAATTTCCAAAGTAATAAAGAGACATCACACTGACAAATGTTTAAATTGTGGTAAAATAGGACATCTGAGAAGGGATTGTAGGCAAGGAGTTTCTAGGAATAATGTCTCCTCTAGGAATGGCAAAAATAGTATACATCGGACTTTAGGTATATGTAGGATGTATGGTAAAGGACAACATTGGACCAATGAATGCAGGTCAACAAAGACAGACAAGGCAACTCGATACCATTGGTAAACTCCTTGATGGGCCTCTCACAGGCCCCAAAGCCAAAAGTGGCCCAGTCATTCCCAGTTACAGTGGAGAATGTGTCTCAACAAGATAATTAAAATATCCAATGCCTGCTGTAAAAAGCAATACTGTTCTGAATGATGGGTTAAATATGGAAGATGAGTTAAAAAAATCCAGTAGGACAGAGTAAACGTATATTTTGGCAGACTTCTATTAACTATCAAAGACCAAAGCTAAGAGTCTGTATAAATAGCATTTTTATTGAAAGCTTATTAGACACAGGTGCGGATGTAAGTATCATTACTTCAAATCTTGGTATCCGAAGTTGCTTCTTCAAGAGGTAGACGTTTAGTTCCGGGAATTGGAACCCTATCTTGTGTAAACACAAGCATGAGATGGGTTGAATGCATAGTGTCTGAAGGGCAAATAAGAAGACTGAGGCCATATATCGCCAATATTGCAATAAATTTATGGGGCCGTGACCTGCTACAGCAATGGAATACCCAGATTAACATTCCTGCAGCCCATAAAACTTACGTTGCTGAGGAAATTATTAGAAGATATTATAGACGATGGACAGCAACCATTCGGGCTGTAAAAGAACACAGAGCACTTGATAAACCTTCAGAGGAACCACAGCCCTACCTTTAAAATGGTTAACCAAGAAACCAATATGGGTTAAGCAGTGGCTTCGAGCTGAGGAAAAGATGCAGGCTTTAGAACAGGTGGTACAAGAGAAAATAGATGCTCAACATATAGAAGAATCTACTAGCCCTTGGAATTCTCCTGTATTTGTTTTTAAAAAGAAATCTGGTAAATGGAGAATGGAGACAGTTCTAAGGGCTATCAACAAGGTTATTCAATCTATGGGACCTCAAAAATCTGGAATTCCTCTGCCTTGTCTGTTACCAAAGGGGTGGTCTCCCATATTTAATGATTTAAAGGATAGTTTCTTCACTATACCTTTACAAGAAAAGGATAGAGAACAGTTTGCCTTCACAGTGCCTACTTATAGTAATTCTCAGCCTAGTAGCAGATATCAATGGACCCACAGGGAATGCTCAATAGCTTCTCCCTGTGCCAATTATTTGTCAGCCAGCCATTGAAAATGATTCATAAACAATTTCCTAAGTCAATAATTTACCATTACATAGATGACATTTTGTTATCTGATTCAAATATAGATACTTAAGAAAGGATATTTGAAGAAGAAAGTCTTGCCTAAATGGGGATTACAAATTGCTCCTGAAAAGATTCAAAGAGGAGATTCTGTTAATTACCTAGGTTACAGAATAGGTTTACAGAAAATTAGAACACAAAAGGCACAAATTAGGAGAGACCAGTTATGGACTCATAATAACTTTCAAAGATTGTTAGGAGACATTTCCAGTCTCCGACCAGCTGTTGGGATATCACCTGATCTAATAATCCATTTAAACAAAACCTTAGATGGTGATAAAGATATGAATGCTCCCAGAGAATTAACAGCTGAAGCAGAAAAGGAAATGACAATGGTTGAGGAAAAATTACAGGAAGTACATGTGGATAGAATGAATCCAAATCTTAGTTGTATTCTAGTCATATTGCCTTCCAGAATTTCTCCTATGAGAATTTTAATGCAGAGGGAAGATATTATTTTAGAATGGATTTTTTTTTACCACATAAACCAAGTAAAAAATTAAAAACTTATGTAGAAAAGGTCTCTGAATTAATTATAAAAGGTAAACTAGGACTTCATCAACTAGCAGGTATAAACCCAGTAGAAAATATAGCACCTTTCACTACTGATGAAAGAAAAATGTAATGGGAAGACAATGAATCATGACAAAGAGCTTGTGCTAATTTCTTGGGAGAAATTAATAGCAACTATTCCAAAAGCGATAGACTTAACCTTATAAAGAGATCTTCTTGGATTCTTCCTTGAATTTTATGTGATGCTCCAATAACTGGAGCCCGTACATTTTATACTGATGTAAATTATCAGGGAAAGTAGGTTACAAATCAGAAGAATTGATTAAGGTGGAACTAAGGCCTTATAATTCTGTCCAGAAGGCAGGATTATATGCCATTCTCATGGTGCTAAGGGATTTTAAAGAGCCTCTTAATATAGTTACTGATTCACAATATGCAGAAAGAGTTATCTTGCATACTGAAACTGCTGAATTTATACCAGATGATACAGAATTGACTTCATTGTTTATCCAGAGGCAAGACACAATCAGGAATAGGCCTTGTCCCATGTACATAACACATATCTGATCCCATACATGTCTGCCAGGTCCTCTAGCACAAGGTAATGCATAAATTGTTCAATTATTGATTAGAAGTCTGTTGCAGACCTCATAATTCCATTAAAAAAATCACATCAATATCAAAGGATTAAAGCAAGAGTCTTCTATTACATGGCAACAAGCTAAATAAGTTATAAAGAGATGCCATACTTGCTTTCTATAATAAAACAATGTTGCCTGCAGGTAGCAACCCAAAGGGTACTCAAAGGAATAAAATCTGGCAGATGGATGTGTTCCATATTATGGAATTTGGTTAATTAAAATATGTATACCCCACCATAGACACGTATTTATGTTTTCAATGGGCAACTGCCTTGAGCTCAGAAAAGGCTGATTCAGTAATCACAAATTTATTGGAAGTTATGCCCATTGTGGGTATACCTGCACAAATAAAGACAGACAGTGGTCTGACATATGTATCTTAAAAAATGAAACTATTTTTTGCTTATTATAATATAAAGCACATTACAGTTATACCAAATAATCCTACAAGTCAGGGAGTTATAGAAATGTCAAATCGTACTATAAAGGATATGCTGAACAAACAGAAAGAGATGGAAAATACCCCCAGAATTAGACTGCATAATGCTTAATTTTCTTAACGCTAATGAGAAAGGAACAACAGCAGCAGAGAGGCTTCGAATAATGAAAAAACTTCTGAATTGAATCAACCAGTATATTTCAAGGATGTGTTGACCTCACAATGGAAACCAGGAGATGTACTATGTTGGGGAAGGGATTTTGCTCTTGTCTCCATAGGAGAAGAAAAATTATGAATACCATCAAAATTAATAAAGATTCACTTTGAAATAGAGAAACCTGTTGAAACAGAGAAATTACAGTTCTTCCACAATGTTGACAACCGTACAGTTGGTAAGGAAAGCCATTTAGGGTTGGGGCATGGTTTTACTCTTATCTTTGCAGGAAAATGCATATCATAAAAAATGCAAGAGATGCTGGATGTTTGAATGCTGACAGAGTAAAAAATAACTGTCCACTAAGGAGCATCTAGAAAACAGAATATGGTTTATGAATCCAGGTATGGGTTACACTTACATTACACACACACACACACACATGCATATATATATCTATATATATATATATATTCAGCTGGTTTTGGAGTTTGACAATGGCTCTGTACTTCTCTAAATCCAAGCATGTTATTAAAAGGAACATTCAGAATTTCTGTCTCATATCGGGAGCCATCTGGTATGGGACAGAAGAAAGACTTTAGGAAATTTATTTTACTTTCTCCATGCCTTTTTTGTCTATATCATATTCTTCATTGAATGTATGTATATATGAATGATTTTTTAAGTTTTTCATGATGAAAAATAGATTTTCCTACAGATACTTTTCCTGCAGTAATCCTTGAAGTTTCCAGGAAGAAGATGGATCCTACAGTAACAACTCTACCTAGTTGAGATGACATCGTGTTGCAGAAAGTGCTGCTATAAGACCACTTCTTTCTTTGGGTACCAGCTACTGAAGTGGTGCCCCTTCTCATGACATTCTGGCCAGAACTTCAAATAAGAACTTTGGAAAAAAAAACTATTAATCTACTGCTTGGAAATGGTTTTCAACTATTCTAAACAGTAATTTTGAAACTTAACAATCATTTTCATTTTTCAGGATCCCATTAAGAAAACATCGCCCCATGAAAGTGGGAAGCAATTCTAGAAGATGAAGCCCCATCCCAAAAAAAGTTTGTCCATAGGGTTGGGAACACTGTTTAGGGGTTGTTGATTATTACTTGTATTAGATAGAGGGTTGGGGTGAAAACTATATTTGTTAAAAAAGGGGGAGCATAGTAATAGTGGGTAATAGAGTGAATACTTGTGAGCTATTATTCATTGATAATTTACATTGGTGTAGTTTTTGTATATTGATACAAGTTCAAATTATATTTGTTACTTTTGTTTACATTATTTGTACACCTATACAAAGTTATTTTGTCAGATTGTATATATGTATGTTATTATCTCTGTTTAGGAAATTTTTTATATTGATACAACTTTTAGGATATATTTTCATATTGCATTATATATTACTCCTGCCTTTGATCAAGATACTTATGTACTTTTTACATTTTGAGGTCATTGTCCTCATTTGTTGCACATTTGTTTATGGGTTATTTAATATTCTAACATGAAGTTTTAGCCTATAAGTTACACAGGTATTAATTATTATAGGTCAATAATTGTTCATGCTTGCTGTACATATAGTCAGAACAATTAGGTTCTTTAGATACATAGAGATTGTTTTCTTTCTAGATAGGTAATCTTCAACCACTTCAAGGAACTGTGGAACATGGCATTTAAGTAACTTAGGGTTCTTTTGACATGAGACGTGATTGCTTCTGACAGCACCAATCTATTCCTGAGAGAATGTTGAACACCAAAGATACTCCACTTGGAGCTTGTTTTCTTCTTGGAAAAACTGGCCTTTGGGCAAGGAACGGACAATGGCTCAACCACTGACACATTACATGATATCCAGAAATGGATAAGCAGGACTGTCAAATCTTGCCAAGACAGGATAAGATGGTTTTGAAAATTTTCCTGCATCTGAAAATGGTCTGTCAATTATGCTAGGCCATTGCCAAAGTTGGTTGCTTCAACATTGTAAAATGAGACTTTGGGTTATTGCTCAGGTAGCTAATTGTCTCCATCGTATATTGCTCACTTTGGAAGCTACTTGATTTTACTTCCTGCCTGCTCAAGTAATTTTATCTCCCTTCTCAGGACTTCGATGGGGTTGAAGATTAGATAGTCATAGTTACCATTCTCTTATGATCTAGCCAAGCCATTTCCTATAAAGACTTAGACTCCTTAGGATATAATCTTTATTAAAACATTTAGCATATGTTCCTTGCTTAATATTGTTTATACTGTTTATATTGATATCTGTTCCTAGTGTATATTGTTTTGTATTGGGTTTGGAACTCTCTTACTTAAACAAAAGGGGGAGGTGTTGTGGGAGCTTATTCCACTCCTTCAGCCAATAGCCTTTAAGGTACCATCCTACTTGGGCATGGTCCTTTTTGCTTTAAAAAGTAGCAGTAGCCATACTCTCTCTCTCTCTCTCTTGATTCTGGCTCCGCTTTCAGCTTCTAGACTCTGTTATTGGTCACACAGAAGGCTGTTGTCTAGGAGAGTCATCTGAAAATTTCCCCCTTAAATAAATAACCCTTTTATTAATCATAATTCCAAACTGGTGTGGAATTGTTTTGTGACTTACGTCTACAGTTGACTTTCTCAAATAACCAATTCTTTGTCCCATTGATTTATTGTATTGTTTTCTTTTTTCTATTTTGTTGATTTCAGATCTCAATTTGAAGATTTCCTAGCATCTAGTCCCCCTGGGTGAGTTTGCTTCTTTTGGTTCTGATTATTTAGGTGTCCTGTGTGGGATTTTTCAAGCTTCTTTATGTAGGCATTTAGTGCTATGAACTTTCCTCTTAACACTGCTTTCATTGAATCCCATAAATTTTGGTATGTTGTGTGGTCATTTTCATTATATTTTAGGAAGTCTATAATTTCCTCCTTTATTTCTTCTGTGACCCCTTGATGATTCAGGTGAGCATTATTTAATTTCTATGTGTTGGTTTTCTTTATGAAATTAGTGTTGCTGTTAAATTCCAATTTTAAGTCATGGTGCTCCAATAAGATACATGATGTTATTACAATATTTTTGTATCTGTTGAGGTTTATTTTGTTACTTTGTTTATGGTCAATTTTTGAGAAGGTTCTATGAGGTGCTGAGAATAAGGTATCTTTTATGTTTAGATGGAATGTTCTATAGATGTCTTATAAGTACATATGTGTCATAACATCTGTTAGTTCCTTTATTTCTTTGTTAAGTTTCTGTCTGACAGATCTGTCCAGTGGTGAGAGTAGGGTGTTGAAGTCTCCCACTATTATTTTATATGGTTTCATGTGTGATTAAAGCTTTAGCATTATTTCTCTTACATGTGAGGGTGCCATTGTATTTGGGACATAGATGTTCAGTATTCAGATTTCCTCTTGATTCATGATTCATTTTCAGTTGAAAGCTATTTTGTTAGATAATAGGACAGCTACACCATCTTGTTTCTTAGGTTCATTTGATTGGAAAACTTTTTTCTGCCCCTTGACACTGAGGTGATATCTATGAGTTTGAGGTGTGTTTCTTTTTATAGCAGAAGGATGCATTCTGTTTTTGTATCCAATCTCTTAGCCTGTGTCTTTTTATAGGTGAGTTGAGTCCTTTTATATTAAGGCATATTAATAACCAGTGATTGCTGGTTCCTGTTATTTAGTTTACATTGTTGGTCATGTTATTATGTGTGTGTTTCCCCTTCTTTGGGATATGCTGCTGTGAGATCATCTATTTTCTGTTTTTTCTTTGTGGATGTAGATAAATTGGGGGGGGGTTGGAGGTTTTCTTCTAGTACTTTGTGTATTGTTGGGTTTGTGGCTAGGTATTGGTTAAACCTGGTTGTCATGGAATATCTTGTTTGGATCTTTTTTGGTGACTGAAAGTTTTGCTAGGCAGTTTTGGCTTTCATTGTTTCCCTTGAGGAGTCAGGTGTAATTCTTATAAGTGTGGCTTTTTATGTTACCTGGCCATTTTTCTTTGTAGTTCTTAATATTCTTTCTTTATTCTGTATGTTTAGTGTTTTAATTATTATGTTGCAATGGGATTTGTTTTATATCCAGTCTATTTGTTTTTGTAAGCTTCTTGTATCTTCATATGTGTATCTTTCTTTAGTTTGGGAAAGTTATCTTCTACAATTGTGTTGAACATATATACTGTGCTTTTGAGTTAAACTTCTTCTCCTTCTTCTACCCCTATTATTCTTAGGTTTTGTCTTTTCATGGTGTCCCATATTTCTTGAATATTTTTTGCTAAGTTTTTGTTAGATTTAATGTTTTCTTGACCGATGACTTTATTTCCTTTATTGTATCTTTAGCACTTGAGATTCTTTCTTCCATCTCTTGTATTATGCTGTTTATTCTTGCCTTTGTGGTTTCTAATTGTTTTCTCATATTTTCTGTTTCCAGAATCCCTTCAGTTTGTGTTTACTTTATTGTCTCTATTTCAGTTTTTATTCTTGAATTATTTCTTTCACCTGTTTGTTTGCATTTTCATGGTTTTCTTTAAGGGATTAATTAAATTCTTTCATTTTTTTGTCTTTTCCTCCATTTCTTTGAGGGAATTTTTATTTTCTATTTAAGAGCTTCATTCATTCGCCTAAAGTTATTTTTTTAGGTCATTTTCTTCTGCTTCACATAAAGCAGTGTGTTCAATACAGATCGGATGTTACTGTCATAGAGCTACTAGTTTTGTTGGTATCATGTTGCTCTTTGTGGTTTTGAGTGTGTTCTTACCTTTTCTACCCATCTTTTCCTCTGATTGTAGTTGGGGCTCTGTCTCTGGTGCCAGTTGATTCAAGGCTCAGATGGTTGTTCCTCATGGTACATTCAGGGCCACAGTTCCAGTCACCCCAAAGGTCACTTGGTGTTCCTGGAGGTTGCTCAGTACTCCTAGTTGTCACTCTGAAATCCCAGAGGTCATTTGGACTATTCCTATGGAGGTTGCTTGCTTGGGGCTACTCTTCCTGAGGTTACTAATTTAGCCCTGCACTGGTGGAAGTTGCTGTCTTGGGCTTGCTCTAGTAGAGGTTACTGGCTGGCTTGGGCCTATTCTGGTGGAGGTTGCTGGCTGACTCAAGCCTGCTCCATTGGAGGTTGCTGGCACAGGCCTGTTTTCATGGAGGTTCTTGCCTCAGGCCTGGTCCCACAGAGTTCTCTTTTTCAGACCTGCTCTCTCTGTTGTTGCTCCCATGTACCTGCTCCTGTGGGGGTCTCTGCTTCAGGCCTGTTCTGGCAGAGGTCACTGACTGGCTCAGACATTCTCCAGTGGAGGTTGCTGACTTTGGCCTGTTACTGATGGTGTCCCTGACTCAGGACTGCTCCCACAAAGGTCACTGGCTTGGATCAAGTCTTGAAGAGGTCTCTGGTTTAGGCCTGATCCCTTGGTGGCCATACCCACATACCTGATTCTGCATAGTTTTCTTGCAAGGGCCTGCTCTGGCAGAGGTCATTGGCTTGGTCCTGCTCTGTCAGAGGTCCCAGACTCACACCCACTCCCACAGGAGTCACTAGCTTGAGCCTGGCCCCTCAGTGGTTGCTCCCGTTTACCTGCTTCTTTGGAGGTTATTGCCTTGGGACTTCTCCTGTGGAGGTTGCTGGCTCAGGTCTGTTCCCATGAATATCCTTGGCTATGGCCTGTTTTTGAAGAGATACCTGACTTGGGTCCAGTCCCTCAGAGGTCTCTGGCTTGGACCTGCTCCCTTTGTGGTTATTCCCTTGTACTTGTTCTTCTGGAGGTTGCTGCCTTGGGCCTATTGCAGTGGAGGTTGTTGGATCAAGCCTTTTCTGGTGGAGGCCACTGACAAAGTCCTCCTTCACTTTTGATACCACAATTTACATCAGAATTTTTATAATTAGTTCTAGGTTCTTGGTTTGATCATCTACTTTGAAATATTTTTGGAAGTTGTCATAATTAATTTCTATTGTCATCTTAATGATATCTAGAATGACCTGGTATTCAATGATACAGAATCTCTTTCTGTATGTTGTGAATATATTTTTCTCTCACTGGTTGATGAATAAAGCTGTTTCATCCAGTGGGCAGGCAGAATAGAGCCAGGCAGTAAATCCAAATAAATATATGGACTAAAAGAAGGCAGAGTCATAGAGATACTGCATAGCCACCAAAGGATAACATGCCAGAATGTTACTAGTAAGCCACAGCCATGTAGTAATACACAAATTAGTAGAGATGGGTTAATTTAGTTGTGAGAGCTAGTAAGTCATTGACCTAGGCCACTCGCCAAACAATTACACTTAATATTAAGTTTCTAATTGGTTTTCTTATAAGCAGCTGAGAATACTAGGGGACAGAGAAAAAACAGTCCAATGGGACAAGGCAAGTTAAAGAAAATTCTCCATTTACATATGGTGCCAATGCAGGACAAGTGCAGCTACTTAAAACATGAGAAAGCTTTGAAAAAGAGGGCTTCTGAACACATAGACAGAGACAAAGACAGCTTCCTAGTTGTGTCTCTTTTTCAGGCCATGATACAGAGATGCAGTGGCATTTGGTCTTGAGCCTAGCATGGCAGATTCCTGCTGAAGTACACAGAGGCATCTCTAAGCCATGCAGTTCACTCCATGACAGATTTAGCCTTTACTCATACTGACAAAAAAGGGTTTATAGGCAGTGTGCTACAAGCTGCTTGGTGGAGACATGGACCTGCTTATTCCCAGAGCTGGTGGTGAACATACCTCCACCATGTTGGAAAACCAACCAGGGCAGAACCAACATCCAGGGCAACTGCCTTGGTTCAAGCCATGCCCACTTAAAGTTTTAAAAACTTCCCTGATCAAAAATGGTTAGAGATATGCAATAAGGATTCATTCAGCTTGGCCAGCAGTGGCCCTGATCCAGTACTAGCTGAACCATCTGGAGGGTAAGTGTGTCCCTACCCAGTGCCCATCCAGATGCCCTGGGAAGGGAGTGCAGGCAACTTCCAATCCCCTAAACGTTCTGGCCATTCGGCTGCAGGGCTTCTCCTGGCTACTGGCTTTTCTACTTATCCTATCTCAGCTTGCCCCCAATCTCCCCTTTCCATCTGTGGGGTCCAAGGATCTCACAACGCAGCCTGCTTCAGGGCTGAGGCTCTGGGGACAGCGTGGTGAGTGCAGGGCTGCAGGGGTTTCTTTTTTCCATGGAGCTGGCATCTACCCAGCCCACACTTTTGCCTGTGAGGTCCTTGGCCAGCAAGTGGCCCTGATTCAGTACCGGCTACTGGCTTTTCTACTTATCCCACCCCAGCTTGCCTCCAAGCACTCCTTTCCATCTGCAGGATACTAGGATCTCACCTATGGGACACTATGAAAGCAGTGCTGGGAGGAACGTTCATAACTCTTAGTGCCCACATAAAGAAAACAGAGAAAGCACACATTAGTGACTTAACAGCACACCTGAAAGCTCTAGAAAAAAAAGAAGCAGACTTACAGAGAAGGAGTAGAAGGCTGGAAATAATCAAACTGAGGGCTGAAATCATCAAAATAGAGACACAGAAAACAATCCAAAGAATCAATGAAACAAAGAGTTGGTTC
The DNA here is from genome assembly GCA_004026605.1 of Ondatra zibethicus. NCBI lineage: Eukaryota > Metazoa > Chordata > Mammalia > Rodentia > Cricetidae > Ondatra > Ondatra zibethicus. Next base: position 20,728 of record PVIU01017860.1, read on the forward strand.
CTGGAGAAAATCAACAAGATCGACAAACCCGTATCCAAACTAATCAAAAGGCAGAGAGAGAACACTCAAATTAACAAGATCAGAAATGAAAAGAGGGACATAACAACAGACACCGAGGAAATTCAGAGAAACATTAGGTCTTACTACAAAGGCCTGTATGCCACAAAATTGGAAAATGTAAAAGAAATGGACAGTTTTTAGATCAATACCATATACCGAAATTAAATCAAGACCAGGTGAACAGTTTAAATAGACCTATAAGTCGCGAGGAAATAGAAGCTGTAATAAAAAAACCTCCTAACCAAAAAAAAAGCCCAGTAACAGATGGTTTTAATTCAGAATTCTACCAGAACTTCCAAGAGGAGCAAATACATATGCTCCTTAATGTGTTTCACATAATAGAAACAGAAGAGTCACTGCCAAATACTTTTTATGAAGCTACAGTTACCCTGATACCAAAACTACACTAAGATGCAACCGAGAAAGAGAATTACAGACCAATCTCACTCATGAACTTTGATGCAAAAATTCTCAATAAAATACTGGCAAACTGAATCCATGAACACGCCAAAAAATTATTCATTATGGTCAAGTAGGCTTCATCCCAAAGATGCAGGGCTGGTTCAACATATGAAAATCTATCAATGTAATCCATCATATAAATAAACAAAGTAAACTGAAAATAAAAATCATATGATCATTTCATTAGATGCTGAAAATGCATTTGACAAAATTCAACACCCCTTTATGATAAAGGTCTTGCAGAGAATAGGGATACAAGGATCATATATAAATATGATAAAAGCAATATACAGCAAGTTGACAGCTAACATCAAATTAATGGAGAGAAACTCAAAGCCAATCAACTCAAATCAGGAACAAGACAAGGCTGTCCACTTTCCCATTACCTCCTCAATATAGTGCTTGAAGTCCTAGCAATAGCTATGAGACAAGATAAGGAGATCAAGAGGACTCAAATTGGAAATGAAGAAGTCAAACTTTCGCTATTTGCAGATGATATGATAGTATACATAAGTAACCCCAAAAATCCTAGCAAAGAACTCCTACAGCTGATAAATACCTTCAGTGATGTGGAAGGATACAAAATCAACTCAAAAAAATCAGTAGCCCTCCTATACACAAAGGATAAAGAAGCATAGAGGGAAATCAGAGAAACATCACCTTTCACGATAGCCACAAATAGTATAAAGTATCTGGGGGTAACACTAACCCAAGAAATGAAAGATCTATTTGATAAGAACTTTAAGGCTTTGAAGAAAGAAGCTTAGGAGGATCCCAGAAAATGGAAGGATGTCCCATGCTCCTGGATTGGTAGGATCAATACAGTAAGAATGGCAATTCTACCAAAGACATTCTATAGATTCAATGCAATCCCCATCAAAATCCCAACAAAATTCTTCAGAGACCTTGAGAGAACAATAATCAACTTTATATGGAAAAACAAAAACCCACAATAGCCAAAACAATCCTATACAATAAAGGAACTTCCGGAGGCATTACCATCCCTGAATTCAAACCCTATTACAGAGCTACAGTAATGAAAACAGCTTGGAACTGGCATAAAAACAGAGATGTTGACCAATGGAATTGAATCAAAGACCCAGATATTAATCCACAAACCTATGAACACCTCATATATGAAAAAGAAGCTAAAATTATACAATGGAAGAAAGAAGGCATCTTTAACAAATGGTGCTGGCATAACTGGATGTCAACCTGTAGGAGAATGAAAATAGATCCTTATGTATCACCATGCACAAAACTCAAGTCCAAATGGATTAAAGACCTCAATATAAATCCAACCACACTGAACCAGATAGAAGAGAAAGTGGGATATAGCCTGAAACTTGGGCACAGGAGACCACTTCCTGTGTATAACCCTAGTGGCACAGACAATAAGAGCAGCAATGAATAAATGGGACCTCCTGAAACTGAGGAGCTTCTGTAAAGCAAAGGACACAGTCATTAAGACAAAAAGGCATCCTACTGAATGGGAGAAGATCTTCACCAACCCCACATCAGACAAAGGTTTGAACTCCAAAATATATAAAGAACTCAAGAAACTAGACATTAAAATTCTAAATACCCCAATTAAAAAAATGGGATAATGATCAGAACAGAGAATTCTCAGCAGAAGAAGTTCAAATGGCCAAAAGATACTTAAGGTCATGTTCAACTTCCTTAGCAATCAGGGAAATGCAAATCAAAACAACTTTGAGATACCATCTTATAACTGTCAGAATGGCTAAAATCAAAAACACCAAGGATACCCTATGCTGGAGAGGATGTGGAATACGGAGAACACTCATCCATTGCTGATGGGAATGCAAACGGGTCCAACCACTTTGGAAATTAGTGTGGCAGGAAATTGGTAATCATCCTACCTCAGGATCCAGCAATACCACTCTTGGGAATATACCCAAGAGATGCCCAACCATACTACAAAAGCATTTGTTCAACTATGTTCATAGCAGCATTATTTGTAATAGCCAGAACCTTCAAACATCCTAGGTGCCCTCAATGGAAAAATGAATAAAGAAAATGTGGAATATTTATACATTAGAATACTACTCAGCATTAAAAATACAATGACATCTTGAATTTTGCATGCAAATGGATGGAAATAGAAATCACTATCCTTAGTGAGATAACCCAGACCCAAAAAGATGACTATGGTATGTACTCACTCATTAGTGGACTCTAGCTATAAACAAAGGACATTAAGCCTATAGTTCACAAGCCTAGAGAAGCCAAATAGCAAGGTGAACCCTAAGAAAAACATATATAGATCCTTCTGGAAATTGGAAGCACACAAGATAGCTGGCCAAAAGTTGGGAGCACAGGGGTCGGGGTAGGGATGGAAGTGAGGTTGGGGAAGGGGGAAACGGGGAAGGAGAAGGGAGAAGGGAAGGACTGGGGAGAGCTTGGGTGAGTGGGAGTGTGGAGATACAGGAAGGGCAGATATTGGAGCAAGGAAGAAGATATCTACATTAAGGGAGCCATTTTCGGGTTTGCAAGAGACTTGGCTCTAGGAGGGTTCCCAGGTGTCCATGGGGATGTCTCCAGATAGGTCCTTGGGCATCAGAGGAGAGGGTGCCTAACTGGCCTTCTCCCATAGTCACACTGCAGAATATCTTGAATATCACCATAGAAATTTTGTCTGACGGATGGAGATAGAGATAGAGACCCACATCCACATCAGCACAATGGACTGAGATCCCAAGGTCCAGTTGAATACCAGAAGGAGGAAGAAGATGAGCAAGGAAGTTAGGGCATCAATGGGTTGGTCCACCCACTGAGACAGTATGCCTGATCTAATGGGAGCTCACCAAATCCAACTGGACCGGGACTGAATGAGAATGTGATCAAACCAGACTCTCTAAATGTGGCTGCCAATGGGGATGGACTGAGAAGCCATCGATAAGTTAATTTTGTTATGCTGTATATATGTTTCTATACATGCTTAAAGTATTTTTGTACATTGATACAAATTTAATGTCAATTTAATTATACTATATGTATATTTCTAATCTTGTTTATTATGTTTATGCAACTCATTTATAAATATAGTGCACAGTTAATAAATACAAATTAATACTCATCTATAATAGTTAAGCTTACAGACATGTTAGTTAGGTTTTCTAGATATGCAGAGATATAATTCAGATGGATAGATAGTCTCCAAAGCCTTCAAAATCTACAGAATATGGCATTACAATTTTTTTTAATTACTTCAGATTTATGAGATGCGAGAATTTTGGTCCTGGAAGCATCTATCACTTCAAAGAGGATAATGGGCATTGAAGATACTCATCATGGAGTTTGCCTGTGGTGTGGCAAGGCTAACCACATGGGCAAGAAACTGTAATTATCTGGACTGATTTACTGTATGCTACACAAACTGAGCATGCAAGACAGACAGGAAAAAGACTGCTAAACTTGAAGTTGGGACAGTCCTTATTCCTACATCATGAAAGACTCTGCAAGATATTCTCCAGGACACTGAGAAAAAAATGACAGACAAACTACTAATATAGGTAAGACATTTTCAAATTTTCTGCTTCACTGAGAAATCTGCCAGAAACCCTAGGTTTATAGACTGAAAATAGGAGCCCCCATTTTACAGAAGAACTTTGGATAACTGTACAGGCAGCCATATATCTCTATCATTTCTGGATTTTTAAAGGTTGCTTACAATGTACTTCCAATTTATTTAGGTAATATTATATCCTTCTGGAGTGTTTGTTGGAGTTGAAGACTAAATACTTATAATTATATCTTTCCTTAGTTATGATAAAAGATAAATTAGATGTGAAACTTTAGATGAACAAAGACAGATAATAGAGAATTTTCCTTATTTTTTTCAAATATAAATAGATTTGATTTTGTAAATATAATTCTAGTTTGATACTTGTTTTTTATATGTAATTTTCATTATGTTAAAGTTAAAACCTTTATTGATGTGGAATGTCCTTCTGTATATGTGCTGTTTTTATTGGTTAATGAAAAAAGCTGCTTTGGCATATGGCAGGGCAAAATATAGCCAGGATGGAAGAGATATGTAGAGCAGATGGATTCAAGGAAATGCCATGTAGCTGCTGAAGGAGACAGAAGCCAGAACCTTGTCCAGTAAACCATAGCCTCATGGCATTGCACAGATTACTAGAAATGGGTTAATTTAAGATATGAGAGCAAACTAGAAATCTGCCTAAGCTATTGCCCAAACAGTGTTGTAATTAATATAGTTTTGTGTGATTATTCAGGTTTGGGAAGTCTGGAAATGAATGAGCAGCCTCTAGTTACAAAATCACACCCACTGTCTGGGGCATTGATCCAGATAACACCTAAAAAAGAATAAGGAAAAAAAAGCAGGGATTCTAGACCCACAAAAGTATAGTCAATTGGAGTTTTTTGGTAGCTGCACATTTTCAGATAGGCTGTTTTCTGTCAGTGAACAGAGGCCTGACTCCTTTAAGAGAAGGCTTCCTAACTCAGCATTAGAAGACAAAAACTGTATGGCTTCTTTAAGAAATGGCAGCTTCCTGGTTCATGCTGGCATCACAAACTCCAGATCTTTCAGTGATCTAGGCACTTGAATGGGATTTGTGAATAGAGTGCTACAAGATACTTGATGGCAACATATATCTGCTATATCCATGGAGCTGGGGCAGTGAGTATGGCTTCCAGAGGTAGTGAACATGTTTCCACCATTTTGGAATGGGCAGAGGAAACAGGCAGGGCCACAGAATTGGTCCTAGCCATGCCAACTTACATGTTTAAAAAAAGGTGTTCCTGGACAGAAAAAAAAAAAGACCGCTAAATGGGTCACAATGTTGAATAAATTTACATAGGCTTTAGAGAGAGAGAGAGAGAGAGAGAGAGAGAGAGAGAGAAGAAAGAGTATAGACAATAATAGATTAAAGAAGTAACAATAATAAAATAAATATTAAAAGTAATAGAGTTAAAAATACATCATGTAAAGATGGAAAAAATGCAGAGAATCTAGATTATATATTATTGTGTTTTCCTTGAATTTTTTGGCTGCAAAAAGACATTTGAATCCGGGGTCTACTAAGCTAAACCAACAGATATATTTTAAAAGTATCTTGCTTTCGAAATTTGAATCTAAGCATACATTACTTTGGAAAAGAGATTCTGCTTTTGTTTCCACAGAAGATGAGAACTTGTGGCTTCCTTCCAGGCTAATGTAGTTTGATGGAACAAGATGCCTAAAAAGTCTCTGTGAATCCTAAAAATACTTTGCCCAACAAACACCAGGAAGCAGTTTGATGAAAACTACACCCAAATTTCCAAAATGATTTTTTATACATGTTGGTTTCCACTTACAGAGTGTTTATTATAAATGATTAAATGGTCACAGTCAATCTATGTATTAAAAAGGGAGGAGAGATATGATATAAAGATGAGTACTTTGCATTGGCATGGATCTTGGTCTGTTGATACAAATTTAAGGTCGATTTTTTACACTGTATATATATATATATTTCTGCTCTTGTTTAAGGTATTGTGTTTGTGCATCTCATTTAAAAATGTAATGTATAATTAAGAAATACAGATTAATAGATAGTCATTTATAATAGTCAAACTTGTAGTCATGTTAGTATAATAGATATATTATACTTAGATAGGCAATCTTCTAAGACTTCAAAGACCTACAGAATTTGACATTTAAAACATTTTAAGAACTTAAGACTTTTCTTAACACTGAGACGTCATTTTTGGCAGTACCAACCATTTCAAGTGGATGATGGGCATCAATGATCTCCTTATGGAGTTTGCTATCCATTTGGGCAAGAACCTGTTCTTGCCTGCACTGTTTGATGCCATACTGTATGAACTGGACATGCAAGACACACAGAAAAATGACTTCTGAACTTGCCAAAAGAAGGTGAGACAGTTCTTCAGTTCTCCTACTTCACAGAAGAAACTGCCAGATATTCTGCAGAACACAAAAGAAAGGAACTGATAAACGTTGGCAGTACAAGGCAGAACAGATTTTCAAATTTCATCCTTCATGGAAAAATCTGCCAGCAACTATGGGTCTGTAGTCTAAAGAAGGATGCCCAACATTACAGAAGAACTTTGGGGACTTCCCAGGCAGCAAAATGTCTCTATCAATTCTAGAGTGTTGGAAGTTGCTTACAAAGTACTTCCTGTTTACCTAGGTAAATTTTATCCTTCTGGGGTCTTTTAAGATTTGAATACAGATAGTTATAATTATAGTTTTCCTTAGTTATGATACAAGATAAATTAGTTATGAAACTTTCCAGATACAAATAGACTAAATATTGTAAGTGTAATTTTTTTCTTGATACCTGTTTTGTTATATGTACTTTTGCTGGGTTAAAATTAAAACCTTACTTTTTATTTAGATAGAAAAGGGGAGATGATGTGGGATGTCCTTTTTTATATGTTTTGCTTTTATTGGTCAATGAATAAAGCTGCTTTGGTCTATGTCAGGGCAGAATATAGGCAAGCTGGAAGAGATATATTGAGATAGTAGCTGGAGTCAAGGAGACATCATGTAGCTGTTGAAGGAAACAGATGCCAGATACTTCTGTGGTAAGCCACAGCCTCATGGCAATACACAGATTTATATAAATGAGTTAATTTAAGATATAAAAGCTATCTAAAAATACACATAAGCTATTGGTTAAGCAATGTTGTAACTATTATAGCTTCTGTGTGATTATTCATGTCTAGGTGGATGGGAAATGAATGAGCAACCTCTGTTTACACATTTTAATTAGATAAAAAAGGGGAGATGGTGTAGGATGTCCTTCTGTACTCTGTGAATATGTCTCTCTCTTTTATTGGATGATGAAGAAAGCTGTTTTGGCTAGGAGTCAGACAGAATGCAGCCTGGCAGTGAATCCAAACAAAGATACTGGGAGTGAGAAGGCAGATTCAGAGAGATGTCATATTGTCACCAAAGGAGTAACATGTCATAGCATCACTGGTAAACCACAGCCATGTGACAATACACAGATTAGTAGAAATGTATTAATTCAATTGTGCAAGCTAGTCAGTAATATGCCTAAGACATTGGCCAAAGAATTACAATTGATGTTAAGTTTCTGATTGGTTATTTCATAAGCAGCTGCAGGAACTGGTGGACAGAGAGAAACCAGTCAAGTGGAACCAGGTGAGACAGAGAAAAGTCCCCATTTTTAGTAAGGATTTTGGGCATTGCTGTGGGTGATAATCTTAACTCAATAAATTGAGAAGGGAAGACTAACCTAATGTGGGTGGCATTCTTCACTGGATTTGGATTCTGGATAACAAAATATGGGGAAAGTAAACAGAGCACATTGGTTCATCTTCTTCTGCATTCTTAGTGCAGATGTAATGTGATTAGCTATCTCAACCTTCTGACATTATGACTTTCATGCCTGATGGATTGCACCATAGAATGATATGTCAAAATAAACCAAAATTCTCCCAAACTGGTTTTGTCAGAATTTTTGTTACAGAAACAGAAAAGTAAGTAAGAAAATCATTGTCTGCCATTTTCCATTACTAGTGACTGCCTTCTTAATACAATGTTCCCCACTGTGATAGTAATGGACTCACTCTCTGAACTGAAGTAAGACCCTGATTAATTGCTTTTTATTATAAGTATCCTATGCCATAGTGTCTATTCATACTTATAGAAAAGTAACTAAAATAGGTCAATACTTCAGAAACCCTTGGAAAGGATATAACAATTATATACAATAATTTTTGCAGAAGATCTTCTATGCCCCTTCCAGAAACAGGGACTGATATCTTAAAATGGAAATATAATCTTCATGAGAGCTATTGACTTGAAAGAAAGAAATAGAAATAAGCAAGTAAAAGTAATACAGAAAGTAGTTACAATTATAAATTATGCTTTTCTTGATTCAGAATTGAGTTTATTATTGTAAACATCTCCCTATTTCCCAGAGTTAAAAAATTTGATGGGGATGTTATGGCCTCAAGATTTCAATGTGCCACTCATGTTATACTAAGTAGGCACATAGTAAGACTACCTTCTAAATATTCATGTTTATAGCTGCAGACCAATTCTGGTCTTAGCCTTGGCCTCAGGAACTTCTCCTTCTTCTTATATTTCAACTTTATTTTTTCCAGTGGGAAATAGTTAATATAGTGACTCACACTGGGCAGTGGTGGCACACGCCTTTGATCTTAGCACTCTGGAGGCAGAGGCAGGTGGATCTCAGAGTTTGAGGCCAGCCTGGTCTACAAGAGTTAGTTCCAGGACAGGCTCCAAAACTACAAAGAAAGCTTGTCTCTAAAAACAAAAACAAAAACAAAAAAATAGAAAGACTCACTTCTGGTCAATGTGCTGAGAATAAGTAACTGGTGAGTGCTCAATCCTAAATGGGAAATCTACGTCAGCCTATCAAAGGCTAAAGGGACATCATGGGAAAGGAAGAAGAAAGGCTGCAATAAGAGAAATGGTGGGATGTTGCTATGGATTTCTGTCTTCTAGATATGGCACAGATGGTGTAGTCATGATCACTCTATAGGTAAAATTATTTATGCAGCACCTGCACACAAAGAAGACACTGAATGGTACAACCATACTGATGGGAATAGCAAAAGTCATAAAGCCAGAACAGTTGTTTGTCAAAGATCTAGCAAAATTGAACCCATGCCACTTTTGGACATGATCTCTACATGTTGCATACTTGGAGGTATTTTAATAGTTGTATAATTTTGGAATATTTGATTGATGGAAAGTTATGAATATTTTATGCCTTCTTCAAGGAGAACTGTTTCTAAGCTTCTCCAGGAAAGTCCTGAACATAATACCCATCTTTTAAAGAGATACACTCATCTACTTAAAGGTCTTCCTTAAGACTTGTAGGTTGTGACATATATAAAGAAGCCAGAGGTCTCTGTATGAAGCTATGAGATATTCTTGAAACATCCTCTGTATTTAATCAGGAATGACACACTCAAGCAAAATAAATTTTAAGAGGTTAGATCATATTAAAATATCTCTTCTTACTGTACACTCAGGTAATTATGTAGCAATAAAGTTAGATTATTTAAAGTTACCTATGATCTACAGAAGGACTTATGTTATTGGGCAAAAAATCGGTGTGGAAAAATAATAGAATAATGAAGTGTAGGGCCTCCCTTTCTTAGAAAAGTTAGTTCGTGTAGAGCCACTAGTCTGTCTTATGACCAAGGACCAAAAGAATGCCAGGATTAAACAAATAAACAAATTCTATAATGATGTAAACTATAAACATTGTATTATGCCAGAATTTGAGTAACAAATAGTAACAGCAGCAGCTTTGGCCTGAGGATTTTTCTTGGGTACTTTGACTATTAAGACTTAATAATACACTACTCAGGACATGACAATCTGCCAGGGATGGCTGAGTGCCTTGTGGTCTGTTTTAGTCCAGTGCAAGAGTTATAAGACTAGAAGAAAATTATCATCTGGCCTACAAACTATTATTGTGCTAAATTGGCAAAGACTCTGGATGTTATTTGCTTTTACCTAAAAATTTTAGCTTTAAACTAAATTGAAGTGCTTGGGATTAATGTCATTGACAGAAAAAAGCTCAAGATAGTCTATTATTAAAATATCCTGTTGTTATTAGTTATCACTCTTACAGAGATCTAAAATGAAAAGGAACAAATGGATCAAAGAGAAATACAAATGTACAGCTGGAGAATAGAGAACATAATTCTTTGCTTTTAATCTCTATGCCACCACTTTTGGTATTGTTTTTGTTTTCTGTATGATTACAACCTCAAGTACAATATTAAATAAGTGTGGTTAGAATGGTATATACTATATATGCTTAGTCTTAAGCAGAAATGAAAAAAATACTCTTTAGTAAATTACATGTTGCTTTCATAAGACTAATAATCACAATTATAATAACTCTAACATATGCTTTTTACAAACTTATTATGTTTAGAAGATTAATTTGGAAATAATCCTCTAAAACTTAAGTTATACTGCATTATCATGATTATACTTTAAATTTCATATCCTTTAACAATGATTTCATTTGGTATAGTAGACATTCTTAGTAACTGTTTATACTCAACTCATGTGTATGTATAATTACTAAGAATTATCACTTGTGGGCTGGTTAAAGTGTGTAATGTTGGATAATACAATGGAAGCAGAGACACTTTGGATCCAAGATATTAATAACTTAAATGGTGTACTGTAACATTCTTCTCTTCTGATTAATAAGGGGTCACTAGAAAAATTAGAAAGCATAGAACTGAATATTTTAAGTGGTGATGATATTGAAAAGTTTGTGTGTCCTGATAAACCTCTCTGTCAATGCAATAATCCAAATCAGACCAACTCAAATTAGAGAAGCCCAGGTTTAATTGATACTAATGTTCCCAGGTTTTTTCCAGTCCCCCAGATAGGAGAAAGGGAAGGAAGCCTGGAAAACCACATGATTTTTCTCAGGGGGGGGTGCAATTTAAATACCCTATGGGTGTGGTCTTGAGCATATCTTTGGAGCAGTCATCATTTGGCAGGCTTTCTCAGAGGTGGAGTCAGGACTGTGGCAACTCCCAGGGGACGGGGCTTGGGATGGATCTTCCACTCAAACATTCCAGATTCTTTGGATATATGGATGCCAGGGACTGGGGTTATGCTTCTAACCAAATATTCCAGACTCTTTGGGTATAGGGGCACTGGCTCATGTCTAGCTACTTCCTGTGGGCATGGGGTAATATGGTGGAGGGGAGAGTTGGGAGTTGGTGGGCTCACACTCAGCAGGAGGTGTGTCTGTATAGACATCCAGTTTACTGCCTTCCTGGAGACCTCAGGCATCTGTGTTTTTGTTTGTTTGTTTGTTTTGTTTTGTTTTTCTGAGAGAGAACTGAGAAGGCAGGTTGCTAGGAGAAAAAAATTGGATGGTTATTATCAGCCCTATGAATGGGGATAGCCATGGGAAGCGTAATTAACTGTCAGAAAGAATGAGAGAAGTGCCCTGGTTGTATAGGAGAGGCAATGGTTAATTAATGAGATGAGAGCAGATAGGCACTTTAAAACCAGATTACAGTTGATGGGTAGGTGTCCATTTCAGCCTGGAGAAGTGGTACCAATGGTGAAGTTCCAGGAACTGTTACAGGTGCTGGCATTATCTGGAGGTCCCTCTGTAAGTTGGTTTTGGCCTAGATAGTGACTTGTAAAATATTGTTGAAAATGGGTGGGGTCAAAATAGGCTCTGGAGACTGTTAGGTTTTACCAGATCAGATTTCTTGAATCAGCAGTAGAATTTTCTCCAGGAATTTATAGGTATCTTTAAGATAGCTGGAACAATTTACATCTTGGTGTCATAGCAAAAGGCTATGGCTTTAGGTTAAAGGCATGAACATTTTAGAAGACAATTAAAGGAAATTGGAAACTCTGAACCTCTGAAGATATATCTGAAACCTGATAATTCTGGACTATAAAGCCTCTGAAAGAGGTTCAACTTTCTGTATTTTTTTTAAAGCAGGAAACATAACATATGTAATAATGAACTATCAGTACCTTAAGTCATCAAATGACATCAGACAGATCTGAGAGGAATTAATAAATGACCATAAGTGAGACAGCTTTTTTTTAACTATGCAGGCAATCCCAAGTCTCTCTGTGATCTTTGGTGAATACCAGTCTTAAAAGCAATACTTGCCTTTAGATGCTGAGTCCAGGATGTCTGAAGATTCTCTGTGGGGGTATCCTTCAGTCTCACTGTCTTGGCAGGATGATCAATCTGCCAGTGTAGTATGCAGAAAGCTGATGAGCAGGGAAGGCAGCTTTTTGCTATGTGCATGGCTTTACTACATCCAAAGGCAACTTTCCAGGCAGAAGGTCTTCTGCAACTATGTATCTTCTTAGAGGAGCTATAGGATGCTACAGGAGCTGTCATGTCTCTCTGTCATAAGAAGCTTTTGTTAAGTGCCATAATTTCAGATCTGTACTCTCAGGCACTTGAGAATCAGGGTACCATTACCTGTCACTTATAACTAAATTGGGCATAAGTTAAATTTAGATGTATAGTTTACACAATCAGTTACAGCTTACCAATATCAGAAAAGGCAAGAAGATCAGAAGGGGTATTTTAGTAAGCCAAAGTATATTGGAGGTAAAATGCCTCCTTGATAGGACCAGCACATGTGGGTATTCTTACCATAGCTGTTGTTGAGGTTTCTGTTTTGACCTCAACCAAAAATGGTGGTTATCCAAATGTTTGTATTTTTCCAGAGTTGTTGTAGTAATTTGGAGCTATAAGTTTTACAGATTTTAAGGCAATCACAAATATACACATAGACATAAAAATATACTGTGGCCATATTATTTACACATATATATTAACAGACAGAGGAACAAAAATTTTTTTAGGAACCTGTGTCAGCTGATTAACTGTGTCAGTTGATTACGTTTGCAGTATGATACTGAAGCCAGGCAAGCACACAGGTGCTCCCATTAAGGGCCAGATTAGCAGATTCTGTAAGGTAGAAGAGAAAAATAAGGAAATAACACAGTTTAGAGTGGGAGGATGGGGGAACAGCTCCATTGTAGGAAGAATCCCAGTGTGAACAGATTACATGCCAGGAATACAGACAAACATCAAATAGCAAACAGCAAGAAAATCAGGGAAGGTGGTGGGGAGGAGGAACAGTATTTAAAAATCATGGGCATTAGTGGGTTTGTTTAGTTGTTCTCACGGTGGCAAAAAGATAGGGAAGAAAGACTGGAAAACCACATTTGTTCTCTGAGGGGCAGTTTAAATACCCTGTGAGAGTGATCTTGTGCATCTCTGGGGGTAGTGATTGTTTGGCAGGCTTTCTCAAAGGTGGAATCAGGACTGAGACAACTCCCAGGGGAGAGGGCTTGGGACAGAATTTCCACCCAAGCAGCCATGTTCTATACAATTTATCTGCAAAATCAACATCATTTTAATACCAGTTTCTGTAGTATTAAAACTCTGCCACCATTTTAATATAAATTATTTAAGTTGGAAATGTGTTTTACTTCACGTAACGTGTAAATACCCTTAATAAATAATTGTAATCTCTACAGTTAAAACATATAGTAAGCTTGAAAATAAATTTTCATTGATTTTGTTAAAAAACACAGCGAGTTGTAAGAGAAGATTATATAAAGTTATTATAATTTGAAAATGTCTAATATATGTTAAAATTACTGATATTGTATTATTAAGAGCTGAGGATTTGATCTATATTAAGTGCATTGCCTAAGGCATACTTTGTCCTCAGTAAATGTTACAAATTATATTACCCACTCAATTCTAGAAAATAAAAAGCTAATATTTTGAGTATTTAACTAATTTCTTTCAACTTGCACAGTTAGTAATACAGAAATAAATGCAAATTTTATAACATAGAGTTAGTGGTATTTACATTACACTAAACCTACTCAGTCCTTATAGGCTTTCTGCACTCTTTCAAATAGGTTAGGAATTTCAATGAGATTCAAGATAATTTTTCTTAAATTAAAGATAGTTGGTTTAAAGTAGTAGCCCTCACAATTAGAAATAATTCTTCCAAAAACTATTAAATCATTTAAGCTATTTTTAAATATTCTTTTATTTTTCATTCAAAAAATTTACACTTCCTCCCTGCCCTGTGGGAAGCCCAAGGCCCTCCCCCCTCCATCCTGGCCTAGGAAGGTGTGCATCCATATAGACTAGATTCCCAAAAAGCTAATACATGCAGAAGAGATAGGTCCCAGTGCCATTATCATTGGCTTCTCAGTCAGCCCCCATTGACAGCCACATTCAGAGATTCCGGCTTGATGCATATGTTCATTCAGTCCTGGTCCAGCTGGATTTGGTGAGCTCTCATTAGATCAGGCACACTCTCTCAGTTGGTGGACCAGCCTCTCCCAGTCCCGATTTCCTTGCTCATCTTCTCCCACCTTCTGCTCTTCGACTGGACCTTGGGAGCTCAGTCCATTGCTTTGATGTGAATGTGGGTCTCTATCTCTATCTCCATCCATCGGATGAAATTTCTATGGTAATGATTAAGATATTCATCAATGTGACTATGGGACAAGGCTGGATCCGGCACCTTCTCCTCTGCTGCCCAAGTACCTAGCTGGGGACATCCCCGTGGACACCTGTGATCCCCTCTAGAGTCAAGGCTCTTGCCAATCTTAAAATGATTCCCTTAATGTAGATATCTTAATCCCTTCTCCAATATCCACCCTTCCTCCATTTCCACCCTCCCACTCCCCCAAGCTCTCCCCAGTCCATCCCTTCTCCCTTCTCCCTCCCTCTCTCCCTTTCACCCCCCTACCCCTACCTACACCCCTATTCCCATTCCCGTGCCTCCACATTTAAGCTATTTGAAATGAAATTTTCTCCCAGATTAATATCTAAGATGTATTTGTATGTATGCATTTATTTATTTACTTTTGGTTTTTCAAGACAGGGTTTCTTTGAAGCTTTGGAGCCTGTCCTGGAACTAGCTCTTGTAGACCAGGCTGGCCTTGAATTTACAGATATCCTCCTACCTCTGCCTCCCAAGCACAGGAATTAAAATCATGTGCTATGACCACCCAGAAATTTCTATGATGTTTTAAGTGTAAAACCTATAAATGAAAATGTGTCATGTGTTTATATTTATTCATCAATAAATATAGTTGACCTTGATTCATATTTTCTCATTTTCAAAAAGATTATTTTTAATTATGTGTTGGTTTTTGCATATGTCCATGTATGTGCAGTGCCTGCAGAGGTTAGATGAGAGTATTGAACCACCTGGAGCTAGTGATGGTTGTGAGCCTCCCTGTGTGGAAGATGGGAAATGAACTCTGGTCCCCTACAAGAGCAACAAATGGTCCAATCAGTGAGCCATCTCTCACAGCTCCATATGTGTTTTCTCTATGTGTTCAGGGTATTATGTATCAAGTTTCATGGTACAGGTTATCACCTATTTCATCTGACACATAACTGAGTAAATTAGGAATATTTTAAATTTTATTTATTAAATATTTAATAGTTGAAATAGTCCTCAAAAGGGAAAATATTAATTTAAAAATATGTATATAAAGGTTCACTATGCTTTTCTTTCTTTAATTTAGTAAGTGTATCCTCAGAGGAAAAAATAATGAAATTAATTTAAATAAATTTTGCTTAATTAGAACAAATAAATAGTGAAGTGAATACTTCAGTAATTTTTGTTTATTTTTAAATGCAGTGTCCCATATAAGCATCATTATAAATTGTTAAAATTCAAAGCTTGTGGCACAGCCCTGATGAGGAAATTTAGAAATTCTGGAGTAGTATCTTCCAAGTACAGGTTTTAGAAAAATTCCACATCTAGATCCTATTTTTTTATCTTAATTGAAGTAATTTATCAATTATAGTGAAGTTTATATGGGGATGTCATTATTTCTAACGTTTATGTCACTTCCTTTGATTTGCCAAAGAAAAATGAATATTATTTGAACATATAGACTATATGATCCTATAAAATTGCCTTTTTATCTTAAGGTTTATGAGTTTCATAGTATATTTGTAGATAGACATACATATATTATTAAACTTATGTCCAATGATCTGTTACCAAATACTTTTCAATGGATTTGTAAATATTTATTCCTTTCTCATGATTTATAATGTAAAACTTTGATTTAACTTTTCACCATATGCCTCTCACATTTCCACAAAACAAAGTTAACCTTAATTGTGTTACTATCACCTTTACCATTGCATCTTTTACATAATGGAAAAGAAAGGCAGAAAATAAAAGCTGCTTATTAGGGGCATATTTGATTTTGTGATAATGGTTTGATTTCATTTGTATCCATGATACAAAGCACTATAAAAAAAATACTTCAAACAGTGATTCTGTAACAACTGAGATTTGATGCCACAAGGTACACCCAGAGATAAATCTTTCAGCACCAAGAACAAATATTAACATGAGAACAATTTCCGCAGATAAAGATGAAGTTCATATTCATGTGGTTTCCTGTGTAAAAAGAGTGAAAAAGCTACTGAAAGTGACCACATCTTGTTCTATAGGTAATATTGTCATAAGCACATACTTAAGATCTTTAAGGGATATCTTATTATGACTGCTGAGAATTTGTACCTGAAATTTGATAGGAAGAAATCAGTGAAATTTATACTATTTCTGTTAACTGAGAGCCTTTATGGACCTCCACTGTTGGCAAAGAGACACACTTAAAACAAAAGCACCATGAATACTTGCAATAATGCAATAACAGAAAATTAATTAAATACTGGGTTTAATGTAGAAAGTGATTTGTGATTAGCCTGGAAAATATGAATGAACTAACAATGCACATTTCTTGGCCTTTCCCCCTCAATATTATTTTGCTAGCTAGTTTTATTTTTAATAATCACTGCTTTCTTTCTATTTAATTTTTGTGGTGGCAGATATAATACATGCACTATACCACATCCATTTTCATTATTATGATACCTGTTGAGAATCTGTCATCAGTGCAGAACAATATGGGAATAATATTTAGGATACCAGAGAGAGATAATTGGTTATGTATTTACATATTTGTTTTTTCCAACCTTAGCTTCAACACTTAAGTAATCACTTTTATAATTCTTATAAATTTAACATTTATGCATTCCAAATATAAATGACATATCTGATACATAAGTTTCTGTTACTGTCCTATTTCCTTTAAATTGATACATTCTAGGTTCATACTTCTTTTCACAGATGACATTCTTTCTCAGTTTTCAAGACTGAATAATTTATGCTTAACAACTGCCACATTTGTTTTCTCAAGTCACACTATGTTACTGAGGGAAGTCATTGCAGAAATCTAGGGGCTGGAACTGAAGAAGCCATCAAAAACTTCTGTTTATTGGTTTGTTCCTCATGGCTTAATCAGGGTGTTGTTTTATCCCATACGGGATTACCAGTCTAGGGTTGGCATAACCCAACTGAGATGGGCATTCCCACATCAAACATCAATCAAAAATAATGATCACAGTCTTGTCCACAGACTACTCTGGTGGGAGCAATTTCTCAATTTCAATTCCCTCTTCCCAAATGACTCTAGCTTGTGTTAAATTAATAAAAACACATGCCAACAAACAGTATATAAATAAATGCATGAAATATCAAAGAATAAATAAAATAGAAAACATAAAATAATCAACAAAAGGAAAACAGTTCAAAGTAATTAATACAAAAGATAAAACGTAAAAACTTGATTATTTAGAAGTATACTCAGGCACATTATTTATATATATATTTATTTGCAAGAATCATCACCTTTGCCAATGAAACTGTATTCTCTCTCAAATAAAGCTCTGTAAACATGGAAAGTTTACATGAAACAGGGACGTCTCTTTTAATCTCAATACACTTCTTGATTCTGTCTCTGAAATTGCCCTTTCTCAGAATTTCAAATGGCATCACATGAAATACATCTAAATTCATTAAACTTAAAATATATCACAGACTGAAATTTTTCTGCACAGCAGCAAGCATCTCTACTGACACAACAGTCTAAATCAGACCAAATCAAACCAAATTATAAAAAACCCACATTTAGTGGATACAAATGCTCCTG
Source organism: Ondatra zibethicus (assembly GCA_004026605.1). NCBI lineage: Eukaryota > Metazoa > Chordata > Mammalia > Rodentia > Cricetidae > Ondatra > Ondatra zibethicus. The sequence goes on from PVIU01017860.1 coordinate 38,828, forward strand.
GGTGGCTTTCCAGTCCCCCAGAGATGAGATGGGTAAGGAAGACTGGAAAACCATGTGTTTGTTTTCTGGGGGAAAGTTTAAATACCCTGTGGAAGTGGTCTTGAGCATCTCTGGGGAGGGGTCATAGTTTTATGGGCAACTCTCTAGGAGGGGGCTTTGGTGGAGCCTCCCCCTGAACATCCCAGACTCTTTGGATATATGGATGCCAGGGGCTGGGGTTAGACATCCACCCAAATATTCCAGACTCTTTGGATATATGGATGCCAGGGACTGGCATAAGGCTTCCACAGGAACATCCCAGACTCTGGGTATATGGATGCTTGTTCTTGTCTTGCTACTTCTTGCAGGAATGGGATGATGGGTGCAGGAGTTGGGAGTAGGTTGGCTCACATTTAGCAGGAGGTGTTGGTGAAGAGGCATTAGGTTAACTCCCATCATGGAGACCTCAGATATCTGTTCTTTGAAGAAACTTAGAAGGCAGGTTGCTAGGGGGAAAACTCAGACTGTTATTATAGGCCCTATGAATAGTGTTCACCATGGGAAGGGTGATTAACTGTCAGAAAGAATGGGACAGAGAACTGTCCCGGTTGCACAGAAGAGGCAAGGGTGAATGATTGAGACATGAGAGCAGATAGGCCCTTTAAAACCAGATTTTAGTTGTTGGGTTGATGCCCATTTGAGCCTGGAGATTTGGTACTAATGGTGAAATCCCAGAAGCTCGAGCAGGTGCTGTCATATCTGGAAAGTCCTCTGCAGGTTGACCTTAACTCAGGCCATGGGCACAGGCAGCAGGAGTGATCCCTGAAGGAGCAAAACTATTTCCATTTTGAGAAAGAACTCCATTTTAGAAAGAACCTAATTAGGGGCTGAAGGCAGTCTAGCAAAGTCATAAATGTTCCAAAGAAACTGTGTCTGCCCTCGTCAAAGTGACCCACCAGGGTACCCAAACAACATCTGTTTACATCTGCTTGCTTCAAATGTCCTTGTAGGTACCTGATTAACCACCATTTTGCCCCTGAGGTTAGCACAGGATCGGCAGATGTCTGCAGGTTGTAACCAGGGGGTCTGTTGCTATCTCCCATAGATACTAATAGCCTATCAGGAACTAACAGGTGAGCTTTACCTCACCTTTAGCCAACTGTGATAGAGGATAAATCATTTTGTATTGTAAGACTGTAACCTTGTGACTGCTTTGTGGTTTTTGTCTTTATAAATCCCTTACTAAAATAGACGGGGTCCTTTTCCCTCCATCTGCTGTGTCAGACTGTGAGGCAAAGGATCTGGGCTAGCCCATACTTAAGAAATGAAACTGTTTTTGCATTCTGAAGTGGGGCCCCGTGATGGCCTTCTGGGGGGTCCTTGGACTCAAGCACAACAATGTGTAAAATATGCTCAAAAATGGCTGTGGTCAAAATAGACTCTGGTGACTTAGTATTTACCAGACTACATTTCTTGATACAGCAGCAGAACTTCTCCCAGGAACCTGCAGGTGTCTATCTGTAAGACAGCTGGACCAGATTTATATCTTGGTGTCATAACAAAAGGCCACTACTTTAGGTTAAAAGGTGTGAGCATTGTTTGTGGGTTCTCCATCTGCCAATGCTCACACCTTTTAACCTAAAGTAGTGGCCTGCATGTATTAACTTTTTGAGAACCGAGTCTTTTTGAATGCACTCCTTCCTAGGCCAGGAGGGATGGGGGTGGGCCTTGGACTTCCAACAGGGCAGGGCACCATGCCCTCTTTCAAGGAAGAAGGGGGAGGGAGGAGGGGTGGGGGGTAGTGGGAGGGAACCGGGAGAAGGGGAAGAAAGGAAAAAAAATTTTTTTTA
>PVIU01017861.1:0-40632 GCA_004026605.1 Ondatra zibethicus
CACCGCCACCACCTCCACCACCGCCACCTCCACCACCTCCACCACCGCCACCTCCACCACTTCCACCATTACCTGCGCCATTATTAAGATCTCTACTACTACCTCTGTAACACCTCCACTACTCTTAACTCTGCCACCACCACAACTACCAGAACCACCAGCATCAGTTTCTCTTAATATTGTGTGAAAAAAAGAATAGCAACAAGAAAGATCACTGCTGTATGTACAGCTGTCTTGGCAAATAATATTTTCAAGGAAATTAGGATAGAATCCGGCATCACTGGTAAGGATTCAGAAATGAGTAAATGCAGTTATTCTATTCTTATTAACATCAGTGGGAGAAAAAAAAAGAATTCTAGAATTACCTTAGAGACCTGGGAGCTGGGAGAACAACCTACTCTTTCCATTTTGAATGCATATTTTATATGTCACTAGTTTAGAATTTATAAGCAGAAAAAATGATTAGGTTTAAGATTTTTGGATTCACATAAAATAGAAGTCACATATAAACACCCTCAAATTAAAATTCACCTTTTAACTATAGTCCTGAAACAAATAAGAAGTGTAAATTTCTTCAAGTATTTATATACTTGTGAGGACCCTATGTTACATTTTTACCATTGCAAAAGATAGGTACAATGTAAATATCTTTACTATAACTATATACAGGCCTAATTTCAAATAATACTGCAAAGTAATTTAATAAATTAAAGCTTTAATTAAGCCTCTCTTCATAAGGAAATAGAAACTATGCCAAGGCAGCTTACACTAGTAAACGTATTTTTTTCAAGGCTTGAAGTGAGGTCTTTATGAAAATTAAGATGCAGATGAGAGAACAAAATACAAATATCACCTATAATTTTGTCTAAGAAATTTAAGAAACATTCACAATAGGACATGGGGTAAATTAAAATTAATGATTTATAATACCCCGTTCATTTTTAAACTATTTTTACCTGAAGTCGTATTTGTAGTATCTTGGCTCTTGCCATGACGATCTGCTTCTAGCCATTGGTACAAAACTACATAATGTAATAGAAACAAAAATCTTTATGAACAAAGCAAAAAACAAACAAAAACCAAAAATGATATTGAAGAATGGAAAATGAGAATACAAAATTAAACAAAAGCAATTAAATTGGAGACATTCAAGTCAAGCACACAGCTTAACATTAGTGATATGTAGCTTACAAGCAAAAAACATGTAATTTTAACATAAATACTAGACATCTGTAACACTTATCTGTATAGGCACATACATCTTAAGACTAATTTCAAGAGAAATATTAAAACAAAGCTAACACAGTATGATGATAAAACTAAATGACTTGTAAGAATTGTACCCTGAGGAATTGGAATGGGTGTGGTCCAAAAATTAGTATTCCAAAATGCTAACAAGGATGCGGAAAGACAAGAACTCTCAACCACTGCCGGTGGGAAAGGCAGTGTAATACTTTCAGTGTAAGATCAAACATGCTTTTGACATACAAATCCATAAATCTAGTCTCATGAGTCAAACATCACATTTCAAGAGGGTTTATATCTAGTAAATACCAAAACTATCACAATGAAGCCTGAAAAACTATCATAGCCAAGAGGAGGTTAGGGAAATGTGACAACTAAATGCAAAATAGAACAATGATCCTTTAAGAGAAAAAGAACATTATGGCAAAACTGAGAAAATCCAAATAGGGTTTTCATCCCTCAACTCAGTCTTGTATGTAGGAGTTAGAAGCCTGGGTCTTCAAGTGTGGCTTGAATGAAATCTCCAGAAACCCAAAGACTGAGTTCTACTCCACTAAATGTCCATCTTACATCTTATGTCAGACCCAGAGCTGAGTAATAGACACATACGTGTAGAGTATCTAAGATGGCATCTCTGAGTTTTGAAGTATTATTCAAACATCACTTTTACTAGAATTATTAGCAAGCACATCTTTTACATGACTTTTAACTAAGCCTTTAGGACTATATATTCAGTCGACCTTTCAATCCCATTATATTCATTATTAGATAACTGTTAATAACTTTACTGCATCATAATTGACTAGTATGGCCTGCTCCCGTCTTCCTCATGCTCCCCGTTCTTTTCTCCTGTTCATGCTATGCTAAATTCACCTCACCTTGGTAAACAAAATATGATCTTCATGTGACATACTCTAGATTCGACAATTGCAGTTGGACCACATGCAAACTAATGATTATTCTTTATCCTGGCATAAAGCCTGGCTCTAGAATTGTCTGGGGACTAATCAGCATTAAACCTGTGCCAGGAAGGTTGCTGAAAGCAGCTTTAGAGCAAGGCTCAGTAACAGGGCTGTTAAGGAAATAGATTAAGAAAAAGCTGGCTAAAATATATGTGAAAAACGTTGTTCATGACACTTCTGTGGAAATAACTTGGAAGGAGACATATAGTAGGAGAAAATAGATACACCAAATGTATTGTACTTGTTTCTGAATATGGGGACTAGTCAGGATGTGTTACTAACTTCAGAAGGTAGCAAATGTGAAAGAAATATTAATAAATCTACATGCATAGCTATCGAGCTGCTATTTGAAGTTAAAAACACTGCATGGCCTTTCCTGGCCATCTTTCAGTTCAAACAATACAGCTTTTCTATAGGATGACTCTGAAGTACCAGAAACAGATGACATACAAAATAAGATCTGAACAGACATACATAAGCAACTCTGTCCACAAAGTATGTGAAAGAACCTGTGCAAGGTATTACACCTAGGAGGCTGAGGCAGAAGGGAGATGCACCTGAGGCCAGTCTGGGATCCAGGGCAAGAACATGTCACACACATACAGACACACACACACAAATGACAAAATTCCTCAAAATCAAATTATCAAATATGAGTTCAGCCTATACTTTCCAGTATATCACAATCACTTTATAATTTTCAATGAGAATAAAGTTATCAATCTTTCAATGCTATTACCTTAAAATACGCAATTATCAACTTCTAGGCCATTAAGATTCCCTAAAATACAACCAGATCTAGGAACTCTCTATTGGCTTTTATGTTTGCTCATATAATTTCCCATTAAATGACTGGAAAGTTAGTAACAACAACAGATGTGCACGTACAAACTGAGGTTGTTTTTTTAAAAAAAGTTTTACTGAGATATATCTTAATAGTTACCCTTTTAAAATAAACAATTCAGGGGTTCTTTAGGATTTTCTTTTTTAAGTTTTAATAATCTATTCTTACTTATGTGCATTGGTATTTTGCCTGAATGTAGGTCTGTGTGAGGGTACTGGATCCCCTGGAGCTGGAGTTGCTGACAATTGTGTGTAGCACGAATTCTAATTGCTCTTAATAATAAAAACCCAGAGTCAGATATAGGGGTTGATGCTGAAGATCAGAGAAGCAGAGCAGCCAGCCACCAGCTCTTACCTCTACTTCAGACCAAAAGGGTGATCCTGCCACTACGAATCCAGACTGCACTGTCTCTATGAATCCTCAAACTACATCGTCTCTACGAGTCCTCAGACTGCTGCTGTCTTTACAAAACCTTAGACTGCATCTCAGACTGAATTCTCCCACCTAATATTCCTCTTTCCACCCAGCAATATCACTCCTGTCTCCACCTCCCTAGTGCTGGGATTAAAGGCAGGTGCTCCCAAGTGCTGGGATCACCTGTGTGTGAGTTCTGTTTCTCTTTTAAATAGATTCAATCTCATGTAGCTCAGGGTGGCCTTGAAAACACACTCTGTCTCCCGAGTCCTGGGATTAAAGGTGTGCGCCACCACTGCCTGACCTCTATGACTAATGGCTTAGCTCTGCACTCTGATCTTCAGGCAAGCTTTATTTATTAAATTACAAGCAAAATATTACTACGAATTATGGTGTTTTACTGTGCATATTAAGTTTTTTGCTCTTATAGAAACATAATGGATCTGGGCTGGTATTTTTTTTAGAACTGAGTGTCTTCTGTTCCTCTGAAATATTAACACCTTAAAGCTGAATCTTTTTCAAAAATTTTTCACTTTATATGTGTTTAGCCCACATACATGTATGTGTACCACATGCATGTGCACCACATGGTGCCCACAGAAGTCAGAAGAGGGTGTCTAGTCCACCTGGAACTAGAGATAAGATGGTTGTGAACCACCAGGTGGGTGCCGGCAGTTTAGGTCTTTTGAAGAGCAGCAAGTGCTCTTAATTGATGAACTATCTGCCCAGTTCCAAAGCTGAATCACCTTTAACCTAGAGGTCTGAGATGATATTCAGACATGTCTTTTTGCTTGTTTGTTTGATACAAGGTCTCATGTAGCACAGGCTGGCCTTAAAATTCCTCTGTAGCTGAGGATGATCTTGAACTTCTGGCTCCTTTATCTGCCACCTCCCAAATGTTCGGATTACAGGGCCATATCATAACATCTGGTGTAATATTTAGCAATTATTACATCCCAGACAAACAATATCAAAATGTGTTAAATTCTAAAGGCTATTTCTGCACTACACTGGATTAGCTACTGCTCCAGTGCCACGCCTTGCTATCTGATATCACGCTCCCTGCCATGATGATCATGGACTCTAACCCTCTGAAACCAATTAAACGCTTTATAAGTTGCTCTGATCATGGTGTTGTACCACAGCAATAGATATGTGGCTAAGACAGGTTGCTTTATTAGGTATTTTGGCAGAGCAATGAAACAAGTAACGAATATACCATCCTATTCTACCAGTCAGTGAATTTACTCCATTCTCTGTTTATAAGAAAAGAAAAGCCAGGCGGTGGTGGCGCACGCCTTTAATCCCAGCACTCAGGAGGCAGAAGCAGGCGGATCTCTATGAGTTCGAGGCCAGCCTGGTCTACAAGAGCTAGTTCCAGGCTCCAAAGCTACAGAGAAACCCTGTCTCGAAAAACCAAAAAAAAAAAAAAGAAAGAAAGAAAAGAAAAAAGAAAAGAGAAAGGTAGGGGGTAAAAGACCTCTGGGGCTAAGCTACACTTGGGCATTTGTGAACTGAGGAGGCCTCTCAATCTGTCCTCTGAAGATACTTTTAACTAAACCGTATTAAAGGAGACAGAAGCAGGAAGATCAGTTTTTGTCTTTGGCTACAAAGCACATTCAAGGCCAGGCTGTGCTACCTGGGACTCTATCTTAAAATAATAGACAGGGCCAGAAAGATGGTTCAGAGGGTAAAGACACTTGCATTACATGCTTGGAGACCTGGGTTCCATCCCCAGAACTTACATAAATGTGGAAGGGGAGAAGTGACTCCCAAAAGTTGTCCTCTGACCATCATATTAGCACCATAGCATGTACAAATGTGACCTCCCCCACTCTGTAATAATAAATAATATAAAATTTTTTAAAGCCTGAAGGTAGCTACATTGACAAATAGTTTAAATAAATGACTGCATAGTATTCATTTATGTTTGACATTCCAGTTTTATATGAAGCTTGAGGCCACCGGCACTGACAATTGTGCCATCCAGTAGCTGACGTGTCAGTTTGGTACCTAGCTGTAGGTTCTAAGTATATCCTAGACCAATCAGGCTAGAGTTGTTCACTATGGCCGAAAAGCAAGCATCAGCACTCATGTGATACTTAGCTGCTATCCTGAGGTGTTACTGCTCCTTGCTCTCCAAGGGAAATTGACAATGCTATCCAACCTCTTGTTCACCTGTGGGTAAATGGAGATACCAAACTTCATCCAGAAGTTCATATTAATGCGAGGCTAGAATGTTTGTGTCTTGTAGCCAACGACAGTTTCTCTGGATCACCTGCGGCTTTACACTCCTGAAACCCCTCTGGCAGCCAAACAGGCAGCCTTTCGCAGCCTCCATCAGAGCACCCCAGACAGAGGCTTCTGACGTCAGAGTCCACACCAGAGTCAAGCTGATGCGCTCCCTCTCACACCGTCTCGACTTAAACGTTTTCCTCCCACTGTCAGGTGAGAAGGATAAACCAGGTTATCTTCAGTCCACAGTGACCTCGATGCCTACAGCGTTCCGTTTCCTCTGTAATCAGGCTGTACTGATCTACCTGTACTTGGTGTCCAGACTGTTGTCAACTAAGCCTGAGGTGGCAAACCTCAATCCATTCTCAGATTTTCTTTTTAAAAACTGTGTGTGTATGAGTGTGCTTAAGAGGTGGCTCAGCAGATTCCCAGAGGACCCAGGTTCAATTCCCAGGACCACATGGCAGCTCACAACCATATATAACACCAGTTCCAAGGACCTGTGCTCTCTTCTGGCCTCTGCAGGCACAGAAATGATGTACAGATACGCACACTAAAATTTAATTAATTAAATATTTTAGAACACAAAACTTGCAAATGGTAGAACTAGAATCTGATCTCAGGTACTGTCGTCACTAGGATACACATTTACAACTATTATGCTAAATTGTTTATTTTAAATGGCTTCAAGTTTATTAGGCAAAAAGATAGAGGGCTGAAGAGATGGCTTAGTGGTTAAGATCCTGCATTACTTTTCCAGAGGATCTGATACCCACTTCTGGCCTCTGTGGACACTTGCCCCCATGTACATATACCCACACAGACACATAAATAAAAATATTTAAATAAATGGCATATCTGGACAGTCCTACTTCTTTATTGTGCAGAAGTCTAAGTGACAAATACAATGATTATCTGTCTACAGATTTACTCATTAAAGGCCAGATTTATTATTATTTATATATTCTTTTCTTGTACTGCTAGGGATCACCTTCTATATGCCAGACACAGTGAAAAGAAACGTTATTTAATGATCAGAAGAGATTCATATAGAGATGTTTAAGTATTACACATACCTTAAAGCACAATAAACTATGGATTACCTTGGTCATTGTTTCCTAGTCTCAAAAACTATGCTATTTACTTTGCTCCACAGTTTAGTTTGCCAAAAAGAAATTAGATATCCAAATTTTTCCTCGAGTGTCTACGTTTTATTGATTATATCCGAAGCAGCACGGAAACAAAACAATGCCGACCCACTGTAAATCCACAGCAGTCTCTGGAAGATGAGAGCATGCAAGGATCTAATGGAAACAAGGCAGGGACTGTGGGAGCCCATGAATATTTCAGAAGAATAATGAAAAAGTATGCCAGATGGGTTCACTCGCAGCTGACTAGCAACTAAATTTCTGACCAAAGCCAACGCTTTCCTTACATAATTTATCAAGCACTTTCCAGTCCTCCCCACTACGATGCTATTCTTTCTTTCTCCTTTTTATTTTTAAATTCCAATACTACCATCATTCTTCTCTCAAGTAAGATCATCATAAACTATAAAAACAAACAAGCAACAACAAAAATCCACGCCTAATTGCTTTTTAAAACATGAGAATCCAGGTGTCTTCACAAAGGCTAAAGTAGACAAAAGAAGTACTAAGAAAGCCTAATTAGGTCACGGGGTGGGGGTTTGGGGGATGCAGGGATCCTCCTGGAAGGGAACTGGAATAGATTTTGCAAGTGAACTGGTTTGATGCTCAGGACTGAACCCCCACACTTCATTCATGCTAAGCACAAGTTCTACAGCATATACTTGAGAGTGCTAAATTTTGGAGCAACCTGACAAGGTAATAGCAAACTAAAAAGAAAGCAACCACACTGACAAGTTTGTTTAAGCTTTTTTGCTTTTTGGGTTTTTTTTTCCTTAAGAGAATGTCTTATGAGAGACAGAGACAGAGAAAGACAGAGACACAGAGAGAGAGAATGTCTTACTCTATAGCCCAGGCTGGCCTTGAACTCAGAGCAATCCATCATCCTCAGAGTACTTCAATTACGGGCATACACCACCACATCCAGATTACAAGTTTATTTATAATGCAGATATTAAAAGAAAGAACATCCTAAGATTTTTAAATAAAAAAAATGGAATAATCTACTTTCAGTAACTGGTTGATTTCTCAAAATCTACATGTTAACCTAACTTTAGAAACATTAAAAGCAGGGCTGGGGTCTACAGCAGGGGGCAGAGAAACTGCCTAGCATTGCACAAAGCCTCAGGTCCACTCGCAAGTGGTTGCATAGAGTTCAAGGCCACCCTGAGCTATATGAGACTCACTTTAAAAAAAGTTCAAACGGTCTGTCCAGATGGACCCCTCTGTGCATTTGAAGGCAAGGAGGCCAGGCTATGCTGCTGCCTTTGCTTCAGCCCCAACTGCTACTGGCTCCGTCCTGCCACAGGCTCCAGTATCAATGTCTGACCTGGAGGACAAGATCACCGCTGATGAACTGAAGCAAGTTGTTACCAGCAACAGCAGCAAGGCAGAGCCACCCTAGCCTAGTCTCCTGATGGCCAGACCCTGCTGGCTACACAGACAACCCGGTGAGAATGTGGAGGAGACTATTGTCACTCACTAAAAGTTAATGACAGATTTTAGAAATAAAAACTGTCTTTCTGAAAAAACTAAAAAAGCTCAAATCTAGGAAGATACATTTAAGATTAATAATATGTCACAGCACACAAAAATACCCATGGCAATATAAACAATAAACAAGAATGTGCTAACTACTTCTGACGGAAATAAGTAAATGACTAGAGACAGATACGAGATTTGTTTTCCTTTGATTGAGACAAAGTCCCTGCTATGTAGGCCATGGTGACTTTGAAGTTACTGAGTAGCCCACATATGGTGGAAGAAAAAAATTGACTTCAGAAAGTTATGTTTTGACCTCAACACTTGAACACAAGCACCCTGCACACACTGTCAGCAGATAAAGTGGTCACAACTTTAGGAACTTACTTTTGGATGTCTACACAAGAGTTCCAAGAACACTTTAAATCCCACCGAAGAACCTGAGGATACTTCAAGCAACTATGATAACAAAAATATAGCTAGCGTTTTATGAGCAATTATATCCTAATGAACTCCATACTAAGCACTGTTCCTGTATTACCAACCAAAAGCAAGTATTTAATCAAATTCTTCCATACAGATGACTGGCAGACATTCTAGAACAGTTCCAGATGATCTAGGCATTAGAAATGTCAATGCAAGCATCTGACACCATTTGAACTTGTGTTTGTCTTTAATCTGAGCATTAGGGAAACAGGTAAACAGGTTTCTGTGCATTCAAGCTTGGGAAGCAGAAGCAGGCAGATCTCTGTGAGTCTGAGGCCAGCCTGGTTCTACAGAGTGAGTTCCAGGACAGGCACCAAAGTAACACAGAGAAACCCTGTCTCGAAAAAATATAAACAAAACCAGACTGGTCTACTTCGAGTTTCAGGCCAGCCAGGACTACAGAGTGAGACTCTGTCTCAAAAAAACAAAAAGTTTTTAATTAAAATAAAATATAAATGCATGCAGGCAAAACCACATATACAAATAAAATAAATAAATCTTAAAAAAATCAAATGATATGTCTACCACTTGCTTTCATATATGTGCATATACATACACATACAGTTAACCAATACTATCAAGACAAATGTGGAGAAAATGATTCTAAATGTTATAAAGGAACAAAAATATTAAAAGAGGGAAAATTTAAAGGTGTCTATCACTACTATCATCACCATCACAAAACCAAAACTGACTTCAGTGTGCACCACCTGAAACTACCTCCTGCGTTTCTTCCTCATAGAAACTACCATGTCTATATGGCCTAAACCCAAAACCTGTCATGTGGAGTTACTCTCAGAAAAAAAAAAAAATGCAAATATTACCTCTCTAAATAGAAGCTAACCACTGTGTTTGTTCTGTCTTCTCTTTCCCTTCCTCCCTCTCCCCCCCCCCTCCAGGTTGTTTAAGACAGGGTCTCACATAAGCAGTCTAGCTTCAAACTCATGTAGTAGAGCTTGGTCCTGACCTCTAGAGCCTCCAAGAGCTGAGACTATTCAGGTCCAGCTCCCCCTCGTTTTTAATGTATTTTTTCCTTTTAGGAGTTTTGCTTCATTTGCTCAAAATAAATAAGTAAACCAACAAATCCCAGAAGGCACTACTATACTAATGCAAACATGTTCAGAACCAGGTGTGATGGTGCACATACTTAATCCTAGTATTCTGAAGGCAGAAGCAGGCAAATCTCTATGGGTTTGAGACTAGTCTGGTCTACATGAGTTCCAGGCTAACCAGGGCTCCAAAGTGAGACCCTGCCTTCAAAAAAAAAAAAAAAAAATCCTTCAGAGCTGGAGAGGTGGCTCAGAGGTGGAGTCTCAGCACACATAGCAGGTCACTGTCATCTCTAACTCCAGTTCCGGGATCAGGCATGCAAGTGGTGTGCAGACATACATGCAGGCAAAATACCCATACACATTAAATAGATAAAATAAAATTTAAAAAGTCTATTAATTTTCAGTAAACTGACAGATTTACTGAAAATGATAAACATCTACTTTTGTAAGTTTACTATGACAAATGAACCTTTTTAAATTCTCGATTATTTTTGAGTGTCTTTAAATTAAACTTCTAGGCTGGTATACAAAAACTGTGAGGTTTGTCTTTTCATCTGAAACTCATATTGTGTTTTAGTAGGAAAGTCATTCACAGAAGGAATCAAAAATCAGAGCGTCCTTATATAGACAACATGATCTGAGAATTTTAAAAGCACCAATAGCCAAAAAAAAAAAAAAAGGCAAAACAATCAAAACATTGACTCTCATCTTATTCCTTCTACCTGTAAAGGGGAACGACAGACACTCTCTCCATTCTAGAGCTGGTGCCTGCACTGATCACGAAATGCTTCTACAACCCCCCCTTGAGAGTTAGGAGGGTCTGCTGCTATTTCTGGGTGATCCAGCCTCCCCAAACACTGTCTAAGGCAACCTGTAAGGAAGGGACAGCCAAGTGTTCCTCAGAAGCTTCTCATAACATCTACAGCGGGATTCTGCTGTGACAACAAATGGATCTCGACACTTCCTATAGACACAGATCAAGAGTTTATCTTCTCACTGAATTGCCTCTTCTGTTTACTACGCTTTTCTGTCTTCCCATTTATCATTAGTGATTTCCTTTCTCCTCTCTATTAAAGAAAAAACCTAAAGAGTAGATTATTTTAGTGTTAAACTCCTGAATGCCAGTTATTCTTTCTTTCCCACTGTATTTTAATTACGATGGTATGGAGGAAATCTGAACAGAGTAAGCAGCTGAGAGAATTCCATTTTACTTCCCACTTATTCTTTGAACCAACAACTATATATTGAGATCTTTACAAATGCCACACGCCAAATTAAACAGTAATAATTTGGACAGAATATTTTACTGATGCAACTAGAAATTATTATAATTAAATGAACTATGCCAATTTCAAAAAGACAAAAATCATGTTTCCTCTCATTTATCATTCCTAGATTTGTATATAGATACATAAATCAAAATATTTACCTCACATGAAAATAGAAGTAAGGGCGAGGTGTGGTGGCACGGGTCTTTAACTCCGACACTGGAGAGAACAGGCCTGTCTGGTCTATAAAGCAAGTTCCAGGATAGCCAGGACTACATAGAGAGACCATATCTCAAAAATAAAAAACAAAACAAAACGCCACCCCCCCCCCCAAAAAAAAATGAAAAGAAAGCGAACAGAAGTAAACTGTCTGAGGGACAAAGGACAGGATACAAAAGAGGGAGAGTAGAGGTATATGGGAAGGACTATGCTGAACAATATATACAGGTATAAAAATCTTTTAAAATAATTTTTAAAAAATCTTACTAAGGTTTCCTGATTGACGCTCAGTTCATTTAACAACAATAAAGTGGTCACTCTGGCTTCTAGCTAAAAACCGGAAATGAGTTCTATTTTTATTTTACATTCTGTCTCTGAGGAAGAACAGGTGGCAGCTATTTTCCTTAAAGCATTCTTATACTCACTCCAGGTTTAAACTTGAGTGTATTATTACTGTTACAAGTGAAAATCCACAATTCTTCAAAAATAAAAAAGCACTTACTGCCCATTGTTATTTCAAATCAAGTATTATTTATCCTTACTCATGGTATAATAATAAAGAGCCGTGAGAGCCAAAGTCTAACAGCTTCACTTTGTAAACCTTCAGATGGTATTTAAAACAGACATTCCTCAGAAAACCCTATTAAAATTGCTGAGACATACTGGGTATGTAATCCCAGCACTTGAGAGGCAAGAAGATCCAGAGTTCAAAGCCATCTCCTTATCTACTTAGTGGGTTTTGAGGCCAGCATGGGCTACAAGAGACCCTCTCTAACAACAACAACCAAAAAGAGCAAGCAAATAATTGAAACAAACATTCAGTTTTTAAATAAGTCTGAGATAGGATGCAAAATAACAAAACACAGAGAATCCCCAAACTCTTACTGTGTTTTAATTTTTATATTTATTATATTTATTGACTTGGGAAAGGGGCATCTGTGGAGGTCAGAGGACAATGTTCAGGACTTGGTTCAATTCTCTCCTTCTATCATATGGGTCTTGGGATTGAACTCAGGTCATTAGGCCTGGAAGCAAGGGCTTTACTTGTTGAGTTGAAACTCTTTTATTACTATTATTATTGCTGTATACTTCTGACATGTACCTGTGGAGGTCAGAGGACAACTCTGTGAAGTTGGTTCTCATCTTTCCTCTTTATGTGGGTCCAGGGGATGGGGGGTCGGGTCCAGGGGGTGGGGGTCGGGTCCAGGGGGTGGGGGTCGGGTCCACGGGGTGGGGGTCGGGTCCAGGGGATGGGGGTCGGGTCTAGAGGATGGGGGTCAGGTTATTAGGCATCAGTCCCAAACTCACACTTGTCACTAATTTTCCCTTTCCCCCAAATGCAACTTATTAATAACAAGTAACAACTAACATTCTAATACTAACAAGTTCATCTCTTTTTCTCTTCCTTTATTTTCAATAACCGATAAAGTACAACTTGATTGTTATAGAGAAAAAGTAGTGATCTTCTTTGACCGTGATCAATTGCTAGCGACCCCCTTTCAATCCATGCTAATGTCCCATGCCTACAGGAACAACTAGGGGAATAAGCTCTGCAGAGATTCTTCTGAGCGCTGTGTCCCTGAAAGCTCTAACTTCTAGCTTCTCCCTAAATAAGTAATTTTATTTTATGAAACTTTCCTAGAATATTTTATTCAATGAAGGGAGTGGGCATATTAAGTCATTCACAAACGAAATGTTACTATTAGAAATATGATAATTTGGACATTAAGGAAGAAACCTTTTTAAGAAAAATAAAACCCATCCACATGTAAATCTAAGTTGTTTTTTTTTCAATTCTAAAAACAGCTTTTTAAGGAAGCCTAAGCTTTCCGTTGTGCAAGGAAACCTGAGCAGACTGGAGAGAAGCTCAAAGGCCCATAATCTCATCACAAAGCAGCAGGGTTAAAAGCCAAAGGTCAGGGAACAGGGGAATGGAGTGCAAAGTAGTTCCCACACTTGACAGTAGACTATCTCTTTATTTTAGGGGCATTAAAGGCTATTCAGTTGGATTTACAAAAGCAATACAATCATTTATACCTTAAGTCTCAAGGCAGCTTTAATATTAAGACTTTATTATTAAGAGCAAGGAAATTAAAATTACTTTTCACTTGTACTTGAACAATCTCAAGCACACACTAGTGTTCCTCAAATCAGGAAAAAGTTGTCATCTGATCTTTTCTAAAGAGTTCCATAAGGCACAAAATATACTTAATGTGCCTATACACGTCAACAGACATGTCATTTCAAAGCTTCCATTCCCTAATGATTCAACAAAGTATGTCTATTTAATGGCTATATGTCCACACTCAGAAAATGTCAATTTTTTACTCCTGTTTGAATGGGATTTAATTTCACGAGCAAACATAATTTTGTTAAACTTTCAGTAAACAGGCTGAGCAATCATACAAGAGACCCTGCGTAGTCTTTAACCCAGTCTGTGCTTCCCGTAGCAATTACATCTTTTGTCACTCTATGGTTATAAAGCTCTGCTACTTAAATTTTAAGTCATAACACTATCAGAAGTCACATAACAGGACGTGGGGAGGGTCACAGAAACTGGGTAAAACACTAAAAGGATTATGGACGGGAGACAACTAAAAATTAATCACAACTTAAATGCGTAATTCCAAGTGTTATTGGCTCTATTGTACAATTTCATTGTAGCCTTGGTTCTGAATACAAGAACTACGTTTTTGCAATGCACAAGATGTCTTGCCGCCAAACACCAATGAACATTGTCTCAAACAACTTCACTCATAGTGAAGACTAGTGTATATATGAATTAAGATGGCTTTACTGTACATAGGAAGTTTTCTGCTCTTATAGAAACATAATGGATCTGGGTCTAGTGGTGCAGACCAGTAATTCATCTACTTGGGAGGCTGGGGCAGGAGGATCACAAATTCAAGGCCTAGCTGGGTTACCAAGTGAGTTCTAGCCCAGTCTGGTCAACTTGGGAGACCTTGAATGTCTGCCTTCTCTAATCATGTGATCTGTCCTGTAAGTTCTTCCACCATTTCCATGCTAGTATATAACATGGCCTTTACCGTAGGATCGCCTGGATCATGGACTCTCAGCTTCCAAAACTATGAACTAAATAAACTTCCTACTTTACCAACATGCCCCGCCTAAGGTATTTTTGTTACAGCAACAGAAAACCAATTAACACACAGCTTCCTGATCTCCAAATGTAGCTCTGATTGAAAAAATGACACTGCCTTAACCCGCCCACCTCCCACTGTCAATCTCATCTCCCACCTCCCACTGTCAATCTCATCTCTTTGGGTGTCTCCTCCTCACTCTTTCCATCTGTGCCTGATGGGTTACCCCACTCCGTTCTCTCCCCAGGACTCAATGAAGTCTCCTCCTCTATTCTATTTACTCAACACATAAGTGGTTTCATGGTTTTAAATTTATATCTGGACTTTTCCCCTGAGAGATATCTTATTTATTTAGTAACTCCATTAAAGTCTAACAGGCACTTCCACCTTAACATGTCTAAAATGAAACTGAACTAAACTTCAGTCTGATTCTCCATTAATCTTCTTTCCATAGAGAAACTCAAAATTGGTCAGGCCAAAATCCTTTCAGTTACAACTCACCCTGTTCCTTGACTATGACTACTAAATTAATAGAACTTGATCACAGTGAGTGGATGTGGCACATAACTCAAGAGGCAGGAGGACTGCCACAAGTTCAAGGTCATCCACGGCTACATAGCAAAACTGTCTCAAAAGAAAAAAGTCAGACACAATTATCCAATTCATTAGTAACTCCTGATGGTACACATGCACATGTATACACATGCATGAATGCTCATGTGTGCACACCACACACACACAATATCTGACTCATTACCACCAATCCCCCAAAGTACTTTCACATCAAACATGAAACAGTACAATTTGTTTCTTGGTTCCACTGTCTCCCCTCACATCTGTAACCTGGAAGCCACAGAGATCTTTTTATTTTTAGAAAATTTTGTTTACTGGGGCTGAAGAGATGGCTTAGTGGTTAAAAGAGTGGCTCTCTTCCAAAGGTCCCAGGCTCAACTCCCAGCACCCACACGGAAGCTCATAACCATCTATATATAAGCTCAGTTCCAGGGGATCCAATGCCATCTTTGGTCTCCTTGGGTACCAGGCACACATGGTACACTGATACGCATGCATGCAAAACAGGGATGCATATAAAATGATAACTTTATTTAAAACAATTTTAATTCTATTACATGTATTTATTTATGTGTGTGATGCATTGCTCTTGGGCAGGCATACATCTGTGGAAATCAGAGGACGACCTGGGGGAGTCTGTTCTCTCCTACTAGGTGAGTCTCAGGGACAGAACTCAGATTGTATCAAGTACATTTCTAGCTGAGCTGTCTTCCCTGGCAGACAGCGATCCTTTCAGAAGGTATGTCAGATGATACAACTATTCTGTTAAAAAAAATCTTTTAGCATCTTCCCAACTCAAAGCAAAAAGCAATGTCTTTGAAGCCCTGCCATATTTCTTTTAACCTGTCTCTGTGATCTTGCCCATTCTATTCACATTGGCATCCTAGCTATTGTAGAATATTACAAATTTATTATTTGTAAAGGTGTGTTACATTGTTTATGCTGTAGACTATGTAAAGATGTGTTACATTGTTTATGCATTTATTTAATCATGAAAAATGTGTTGCTATTTCACCTTGTCTGCCTAAGGCACTTGACTGGTCTAATAAAAATAAAGGTTGAAGGGGAGGGCAATAGGTAGGAAGGAGAAGGGAAAGTGGGCTGGCAGGCAGAGAAAATAAGTAAAAGGAGAATCTAGGAACAGAGAGAAGAGAGGAGAGAGAAAGAGAGAGAGAAGCCCAGGGTCAGAAACCAGGCATCTGCCAGCCAGGCGGACACTGAAGGAAGGAAACAGGTTAATTTAAGTTAAAAGAGCTAGCCAGAAACAAGCCTAAGCTAAGTCAAGCATTCATAACTAGTAAGTCTCAATGTCACGATTTGGGAGCTGGTCGGTGGCTCAAAGGAAAAAGCCTGCTACAGTTACCCACATAAACCAGTCAATGTTCCACGTCAGGGTATCTTGCTGTTTGTTCTGCCTATAATGCTCTTTCCCTAGACCAGGCGTTCTCAACTTCCCTAACGCTGCGACCCCTTAACACAGTTCCTCATGTTGTGGTGACCGTCAACCACAAAATCATTTTCACTGCTACTCCATAACTAATTTTGCTACTATTATGAATCATAATGTAAATATGTGATATGCAGATGGTCTTAGGTGACCCCTGGAGGTTGCGATTCACATGTTGAACCCTGCCCTAGAGTCCACACTGCTTTTTCACCTCCTTCACGGCTCCTGCCCCTTCCTTCTCTATCTTATTTAAACCGGGCGGAGCTATCCCAGTGATGGAGCACATGCCTGCATATTTCTAGGGCATAACTCCACCAACAACATAAAATAACAGCAATTCTAGTCCCATTTTCCTGTCCCATTTTTTCTCGTATTTCTTTATTAATTTGGACACAGAAATTGGACCTGTTGTGGAAAGCCTACAATCTCAGCTACTGGGGAGGCTGAGGCAGGAGGATCCCAAGTTCAAGGCCTTTCTGGGATACAATGTAGGTTTCAGGCCAGTGTGGGTAACTTAACGTTTAAAGAGGTGGGGAAGTAGTTCAGGGCTTAGTATGAATGAGGCTCTATTTTCAATCTCCAGTATTGAAGGGGGGAACAAGGTAAAAAACTGTTTGTTTATACTAGGATGTAGCTCTGACATGGAAGGGACTATATTCTCTCTACAGATGTTCCCGAGCTTCTTGACAATCTACAGCAACCTTCTAAAAATACATTATTATCTGAGCTCTCCAAATATTGTGAACAGAAAGGTCAATTACATGTTACTGCAAAAAAGAAAACACAATTTGTATCCCAAAGAATATATAAAAGAGGCCAATGAGATGTTCAACAGGCAAAGGCACCTGCTGCCAAATCTGATCACCTGAGTTCAATTCCTGGGTCTGACATAGCGGAAGGAGAGAACAGAATCTCAAAGGTGTCCTCTGATCTCCACTCATGCCACAGAAAACAAGCATGCACCCATACACACATAAGATAAATAAATAGATACAATTTTTTAAAAATGCACATCAGAAGGGGCTGGAGAAATGGCTCAGACGTAAAGAGCACTTGCTGCTCTTCCAGAGGACCTGAGTTCAGTTCCCAGACCTAAACATCAGGTGCCTCACAAGCCCCTGTAACTATAGCTCCAGATGATCTAATAAGCTCTTCTGGCCTCTGCTGGCATTCACACCAATCCCCGTGCCTCAGCCTGGTAAGTACTGAGACTACAAGCATGCGGTACCATATCCAACTGTGACAAAAAGAAAAAGTCATGGAGAGAGAAATTTTAAATTACATTAAAATAAAATGTTTTACGCTATCTGCATCACACTTGGAGAGTCCCAGGACACACTTTTTTTTTAAAAGGCGTTGTTTTGGCGTTAGTAGACAAAGAGAGGACAAACATAGGCTTTTTTCTTTCATCAGTCACCTGGCAGAGAAGAAGGCCTCCAAGAAATCCCAGTTGTTTAGAGAAGGGATCTTAGAAAGAGAATTCTTTTACTAGCCCTAGAGAAATCTTCCTCCAAAATCACTCTGCAGACACTTCCCCCCCCCACTTCATATACCTTAGCAATGCCACTCATAACATGTACATGAAATCTTAGCTGAAGAAATAGTGTATTACATTATTACACACACGGGGAAAACCTAGTACTCTATTATCCTCTTTTCAGTAAATAAATAAAACTACACTTAGTTTTTGCTGAAAACATTTTCTGTGAAGGTGACTTAATAAAAAGATTCTCAGCTAAGACGTGGGTCTGTATTTTTAAAGACTGAACAGTTTTGTTTACTATCATTTATTATTTAGTACATTCTTCCCAGTCCTCAATGGAGAGAGAAAAATCTATACTGGTGCAATCAATGAGGGCCGCTATGTTCCAAAGAAGCTGTTCTGAAACGCTATGACCTAAGTGTTTAACACTGACACAGATAAAGTTCAGGTGGTAGGTGTCACGTGTCTCACCCTTTTAAAAAAAATCACGATTCAGATCCCACGGAGGAAAGGAGAGTGAAAAATGCAATCTGTTATTTCTCTCGTTCTGCTCCCCACACTGCGCATTCCCCGCGCCTCCATCATCATTCAACTGCCCGGGTTTCCAGTGCAGGTTCCCCAGCTCAGTCCCGCACTGCGTCACCGAACCAGTCAAATGGGGTCCATGCTCCTACAGGGACACCTCGGTGATGACTCACGGTGCGCCCCTCTTGGGAAGGGCCGTCCAACTACGTCAACTCAGAAACGGGGCGCGGGGGGGTAGGGGAGGAGGGGGAAATCAACAAAGCATCGGGCCGCATCCCGCTTCAGCGTCCAAAGGTCCACGCCAGCGCGCGGCACTGGCGCTGCCAAATCCACCGGATTCCAAAGGGTGACTCGGCCGTCATCGCAGAACCGGGGGGGGGGGGGAGGGGGGAGGGGTGGCGCCGGCCGAGAGCGGCCGGTCGGGGCCGTGGCCGCTGGGCCTCTCGCCCAAGCCCCGGGGTCCCGACACAATTCCTAGACGCCGCGTCAGCCTCCAGGGCCAAACTTCGCGAACCGCGGCACGAGCCCGGCCGCGCGCGCCGTGAACCGCCCGCGAGCAGCGGAGGGGTCCGGCCCTCTGGCGGCCCGCGCCGGTGACGCGGACCCTGCGCCCGCTGGCTCGGCCGGAGCGCGGAATTAACAACAATGTCATTACATCGCCCACGAGTGCCCGTCCAGCCCGACTTTTTTGTCTAGAGCCCGCACCTCGCCTCCCTTGCGCCTCCGCGGCCAGCCCGGCCTTACCCGCCAGCTCGTCAGGCTCCAGTCCGCTGTCCGCATCGATCCCGCACAGCACAAAGTAGTGCGCGAAGCGACAGGCGGCCGGGGAGGACCCCGAGCCCGGGCCCGGCGCCGCGCCGCTACCGCTCATCCCGCCGCTGCCTGTGCGGTCGTCGCCGCGGCTCGCGGAGGAGGCTCTCGGGTGTGAATCGATGGGGAGCCGGGCTCAGAAGCGTCGCAGGCTTCGCTCGCCGAGGAGGCCACCGCTGCCGCTCGGACCGCGGTCTCCGCTCCGACCCTAAGGCGACCCCGGCGCGCCCAGGGCCGCGCAGCCGCCGCAGCCGGACTCCCAGTCGCCGGTACCGGGGAAAGCGGCCTCGGGCTCGCGCGCGGGCGGGCGGGCGGGCGGGATTTCGCCGCGGCGGGGGAGGGGCGCGCAGGGGGAGTGTCAGCTCGTGAGGCCCGCGCCGCCGCAGCTGCGCCCGCCGGAGCGCGGCGTCTGGCGCCCGCGGGTCAAACGGAGCCGAGCGGCGCGAGGGGCGCGCGCGTCGAGCTCGGAGGCGCGCGGTCCCGGGCGGGCGCGCACCTGCGAGATCGGAGGGCTCGCGGGCCCGTCCGTCCGGGCGCGTGCCTGCCTGCCCGCCCGCCGTGCAGCCCCCCGTCGCGGCCGAGCGGAATCCTGTCTTCCCCCAGGGGACGTCGCCCAACCCAACCTGAACAATAACAGGGCTTTGGAAAAGGGAGGCAGCACGCTGAGGTCATTTCCCACAACGTCTGAACCATTCTCTTAAACTGGCAGGCAGAGGCTTAAAACATTTTAAGATCTTAGTCCCTGGCGGGGCGTGGTGACTCACGAATTGTAATCTCAGCGTTCTTGAGGCTGAGGCAGGAGGGATCCAGTGCGGAAGACTGGGAGACCAGACAGACTGACCGACAGACACACGGAGGGGCGGGGCCTCAGGCAGAGTAAATTAACAACCTGGGTAATTGACCCTTAGCTTCTTTCATACCCTTCCGTAATCCTCTGGAGCTCTTGTAATGACTTCTTTTACCTTCTTAGCTGGCTTGTACTTGGGGTGGGGGTAGTTTTGCTGCTTGGTTTATTACCTTTCCAGTATTTACAGAATCATGTTTTCACTTTGCCATTTATGAATGAAAGAATGATGATAATCTAGGTAGTAGCAGGTTGGTGCTACTGGGAAATTAACAAAGTTTGATTTCTGCAATGTTTGCAATTATTGCTTCCGTTAAAACAGGGTATGCACAAAAATATTTTACTGTGTGCTTCTAATTTTGTTGGTGCCTCTTGTAGAATGTTTGTTAGAGTCTAAGCTAGTCGAATAAATACAACAGAAAAGTTAATTTATTTTTTGTGCTAGGCAAGAAACAAACCACTTTTTGTTCATTTGAGCAGTAACTGGTTATAAGATTGTAAGCATTAATGACTTAATTTTTGTTTTTATTAGCATATATTATATATAATACCAAATTTAATTATCACATTTCCATACATGCACTTTTTTTGTTTTGTTTCGTTTTTCGAGACAGGGTTTCTCTGTTTAACAGCCCTGACTGTCCTGGAACTCGCTTTGTAGGCCAGGCAGGCCTCGAACTCACAGAGGTCTGTCCTCCTTTGCCTCCAGAGAGTGCTGAGATTAAAGGCATATGCCGCCACGAACTGGCTTCATTACTTCTATTACCCCTTTCTCCCCCCTCCCATTCCCTCTGATCTTGTTTTCATGTCTTTAACAACTTTTTTGGTGAGCCAATGAGTTTCTTTTTGTAGTGATATTTTATTTGTATTTTAATAAATAAAGCGTGCCTGAAGATCAGAGTGCAAAGCTCAGCCACTAGAGGCCAGGGAGTGGTGGCATGCACCTTTATTCCCATGACTCTGGCGACAGAGGCAGATCTCTGTGAGTTCAAGGCTACCCTGGGCTATGAAAGATCGATCCAGAAACAGATCCAGGTGTTAGGGGCTCACACTTTTAATCCCAGCACTAGGGAGGTGGAGACAGGAGCAATATGGCTGGGTGGAGAGGAATATAAAGCGGGAAGAGACAGGAACTCACCGGAGTCTGAGGATCACCCCTTCGGTCTGAGCATTGGTAGAGGTAAAAGGTCTCTAGTGGCTGGCTGCTCTGCTTCTCTGATCTTCAGCTTTAACCCCTATATCTGCCTCTGGGTTTTTATTATTTGTGCTACACTTTTTGTTTAGGGATTTTTTTTTTTAAATGACAGTGTGTGTGTGTGTGTGTGTGTGTGTGCATATGTAGAGGTCAGAGGACAAGTTTCAGGATTCAGTTTTCTCCTTTCATGATGTGTGTCCTAGGGATCAAACTCAGGTGGTCAGGCTTGGTGGCAAGTGTCTCCTTACCTGCACTTTCTGATCTGTGAGTTTCATTACAGTTGCACAAGGGGAATGGGCACTTTGTCAGTAACTGCACCACTGAAGAAGATTTCTCTCTTAAAGGCCAGATGTGGTTGGGCACGCCTTTAATCCTAGCAACCAGGCGGCAAAGGCAGGTGGATCTCCCTGAGTTTGATGCCAGCCTGGTCCACATGGTGAGTTCCGGGACAGCCAGGGCCATTTGTTAGAGTACTGCCTTCCTTTCTGTTGGGGCCCCTTGTGCTATTGCTGCCTGAACGGAAAACCTTCAGTGGAGTCAGACATCTCCGCTTTAACCTCTAATTAGCATAAAACATGCCAGTCTGTCACAATTCCAATTTCCACAAGGAAATCTGGAGTGACATTTTCCTATGCCAAGATTTTGACTTTTAGGAAAATCTTATCATAACAAAGGCTATTTAGAAAACCAGTAACTGTATTCCTCATTATTTCGGTTTTTATAATTCTATTACATTTTTATTTCTTTTGTGAGCTCTGTGGTGTGTGTGTGTGTGTAGGCATGCTGAGGAGGTCAGAGTCATTTCTCTCCTTCCACCATTGTAGGTCCTAGGGAATGAATGAAGTAGTCAGACTTGGCAGCAGGTGTGATGAGCAGGCCCATTATTGTAGCGGCATTTGAATTGTATTTTAATAAATAAAGACTGCCTGAAGATCTGAGAGTAAAACAGTCCCACTGGTCAGCCTTATGGACCAGGTTATGGTAGCACACACCTTTAATCCCAGTAGCCACCCTAGTTGCCATAGAGACCGGGTAATGCACGCCTTTAATCCCAGTGGAGCAAGCCCTTAATCCCAGCACTAGAGAGGGTTATAAAATGGGAGGAAACAGCTCTCAGATTCAGTCTCCTTCTGAGATTTCAGGAGGCAGGATCGCCATTTCAGACTGAGGTCAAGGTAAGAGGCAGTGGCAGGCTGTTTTGCTTTTTGGATCTTCAGGTTGAACCCCAATTCCTGTCTCTGAACTTTTATTAATTGTACATCACATTATGTTTTTAGAAAAGAGGTCAATTTATGCCAATAACAGCTGATTTAATTTTTTTAAATTGTTTTCTACTTATATATTTCTATTCTTGAGTATCCTCAGCTGAAGAGATGTTAAAATGTTTGCTTTATTAAAGAACTCATGGTGTAGGAGGTCCTTCTGTATTTCTGTTGCTTTCATTGGTTAAATAAAGAGACTGCCTTGGCCTTTTGATAGGGCAGCCCTTAGGTGGGTGTAGAAGACAGAACAGAATGCTGGGAAGAAGGGAAGTGGGGCAGAGGCCATGTTTCTCCAGCCTGAGATGGACATAGATTAGAATCTTTCTGGTAAGCCATGACCCCGTGGTGATACACAGATTACTAGATATGGGTTAGTTTAAGATGTGAGAGTTAGCCAAGAAGAGGCTAGAGTTTATGGGCCAGGCAGAGTTTAAATGAATACAGTTTCTGTGTAATTATTTCAGGAGTTAAGCTAGCCGGATGGACAGGAGCCGGGAGCTCCTTTTACTACAGTTTGGCGCCCAATGTAGGGCTCAACCCCATGACCCTGAGATTAAGAGTCTACTGACTGAGCTAGCCGGGCTGCCAAACTAAACCAGCATATATGTTCTAAAGGTATCATGACTTCCAAATTTGGGTCTAAGGATATGGTGCTTTGGAAAAGAGGTTCTTCTTTTGTTTTCATAGAGGATGAGACCATGTGGATTGCCTCCAGGCAAATATGGTTTGATAGACCACACCCTCCTGAAAGGTCACTGTGAACCCCTTCAAAAAATTACTTCACTCAAATGCCGAACGAGATGAACCTGGCACTCAGGATGAAAGACCTGATTGACAGTGCCCCCATACAACAGGAAGAAGTTTGGAGATAAAAAACTATGCCCATATTCCCAAATATTGTTTATAAATGTTCTTTTACATTTAAAGGGGGAGATGATATAGATATAATTTGCATTGGTATGAATCTTGGTCAATCTCGTTATATGTATATTTCTGCTCTTGATTAAGGTTTTGTGATTGTGTAGTTCATTTAAAAATGTAATGTATAATTAGGATATATCGGTTGTTAATAGATAATCATCTATAATAATTAAGCTTGTAGTCATGTTAGTTAGATTTTCTAGATATATAGAGGTATATTTCAGTTAGATAGACATTCTTCATATCTCTCAAAGACTACAGAATATGGCATTTTAAACGTTTTAATAACTTATGGCTTTTCATGGAGACATGCCTGCTCCTAGCAGCACCAAGTTACTTCCTGAAGAAGACGGGCATCGAAGAGGCTCCTTATGGAGTTGGTTTGCCATTTGGGCAAGAAAGTGCTCTTGCCTGGACTGTTGTATAAACTGGACATGAAGAACCCACAGAGAGAGGACTGCTGAACTTGTGTAAAGGTGAGATGATCCTTCGGGGTTCCTGTTTCATGAAAGAATCTGTGAGACTGCAGGATACAAAAGAAAGTGATTGAACTGTCTTTGAAATTTCCTGCTTCATGGAAATCTCTGCTGAATACTGTGGGCCTGTAGGCTGAAGATGGATGCCCCAACAGTACAGAAAAACTTTGGGTGACTGTCCAGGCAGCGAGATGTCTCTGTCACTTCTAGAGTTTTGGAAGTTGCTTACTTTTCATTTACTTAAGTAATATTATATCTTTCTGGAGTCTTTGATGGAGTTGAAGAATAGATAGATAGTTATAGTTTTCCTTAGTTATGATAAAAGATAAAATAGATATAAATATTGTAACTGTAATTCTTGCTTGATAACTGTTTTGCTATATGTAATTTTACTATGTTAAAGTGAAAGCCTAAATGGCATATGATGTAGGAGGTGCTTCTTCATTTGTATTGCTTTCATTGGCTGAATAAAGAAAACTGCTTTGGCCTTTTGATAGGGTAGCCCTTAGGTGGGTCGAGGAGACAGAATGGAATTCTGGGATAGACAAGGCAGAGTCAGAGAGAGCCGCCCACCATGAAGCTGCCAGGTCAGACAAGCTGAATCTTTCCCAGTAAGCCACGACTCATGGTAACACACAGATTATTAGAAATGGGTTAAACGAATATGTGAGAGTTAGCCAGTAAGAGGCTAGAGCTAATGGGCCAGGCAGTATTTCAATGAATACAGTTTCTGTGTAATTATTTTGGGAGTTAAGCTAGCCAGACGGATGAGAGCCAGGCGGGATGGAACAAGGGGCCCGCGCTCCTCCTCATGCAACAAACTCATACAACTCAGAAATATAAAAACAAACCATTGCTACACTGGAGATTGAGCACAGAGTCTTCACAGTGCTAAACACAGGTGTATACGTGGAGGCCAATGGATGATTTTCAAGAGTCAGTGCTTTTCTACTGTGTGGGTTCTGGGGATTGAACTCAGGTCCTCAAGTTTGAAAGTGCCACTCTTCACTGAGCTATTTTTGCCTGCCAGCCAATACAATTAAAATTTTGTGTTTTTATTTATTCATGTGTATAAGTGTATTTCTGCTTGTCTGTATGTATACCATGTGTGTGCAGTACCTTGAAGAAGGCATCAGATTCGCTGGAACTGGAACTACAGGGAGTTGTGAGATACCTGGTATGGATGCTAAGCATCAAGCCAGGTCCTCTGCAAGAGCAACAAGTGCACACAACCACTGCGCTATCTTTGTAGCCACAATACAATTTTTCTTTTGAGATGGGGTCTCTCTATGTAGTCCTAGCTGCCCTGGAACTTACTATGTATACCATACTGGCCTTGAACATAGAGATCTACCTGTTGGCAGAGGCTGCTTGTTCGTTTTCCCCGCCGCCCAGACCTGAAATATTTACACAGAAACTATATTAATTAAATCACTGCTTGGCCTATTAGCTTGTGCATATTTCTAGCTAGCGTTTATATTTTAAATTAACCCATTTCTATTAGTCTGTGTATCACCACGAGGCCGTGGCCTACTGGCAAGGTTACAGGGAAGAGCCAGAGGGTGTCTTTCTCCTTCCCTGGTTACATGGTGTCCCTGACTCTGCCTTCTTTCTCCCAGCATTCAGTTTAGTTTTCCCCACCTGGCTCTACTCTGCCCTATCACAGACTAATCAGTTTCTTTATTCATTAACCAATAAGAGCAACACATATGCAGAAGAGCATCCTACATCAGCTGGTGTCTTAGGATTTCTATTGCTGTGAAGAGACACCATGACCATGGCAACTCTTATAAAGGAAAAGTATTTAGTTGGGGTGGCTTATATTTTTAAGTTTAGTCCATATCGTGGTGCAACATGATGGTGTGCAGGCAGACATGGTGCTGGAGAAGGAGAGTCCTACATCTTGACATGCAGGCAACAGGAAGTGGCTTAGACACTGGGCATAGTTTGAGCATATATGAGACCTCAAAGCCCACCTCCATAGTGACACACTTTCTCCAACAAGGCCACACCTACTCCAAAAAAGCCACAACTCCTAGTAGTGCCACTTCCTATGAACTTGTGGGGACCAATTACATTCAAGCTACCACAGTTGGGAAGCACAATGGTAAGCAGGCAAGCATCGTGCTGGAAAGGTAGCTGAGAGTTCTACATCTGGATCCACAGGAAGAGAGAGGGCACTGGGCCTGGCTTGAGCATTTGATACCTCAAAGCCCATCCCCAGTGACACATTTCACAGTGGCTAAGCATTCAAATCTGTGAGACTATAGGGACCATTCTTATTCAAACTACCACATTCCACTTAGCCTTATCATAATGCAGAAATGCATTCAGTCCAACTTCAAAAGTCCCTGTGGTAGTTTGAATGTAATTGGCCCCCATGATATTATAGGGGGTGGCACTATGAGGAAGTGTGGCTTTATTGTAGTAGGTATAGTCTTTTGGGAGGAAGGATGTGACTGTGGGGATGGACTCTGAGATTTCCTATGCCCAGGATACCAAACAGTATCTCAGTTGACTTCCTTTTGCCTATAAGATTTATGACTCTCAGGTACTACTTCAGTACCATGTCTGCCTGCACACTGCCATGTTCCCTGTCATGATGATAATGGATTGAACCTCTGAAACTGTAAGTGAGCCACCCCAATTAAATGTTTTTATTTATGAGAGTTGCCTTGGTCATGTTGTCTCTTCACAGCAATAGAAACCCTAAGACACAAGTTGGTAAGCCTACTAAGACAGAAGTTGGTACCAAGGAGTGGGGGTATTGCTTTGATAGGCCTGACCATAGTTTTGTTTGGAGTAATATGGACTTTGGGAGTTTGGGTTAGAAAAACAGTGAAATATTTAAGCACTGCTTAATGGGCCATACTTAGTAGGAGCATGGAAGACAGTGGTGCTGAATATGATTTGGTGAACTGTGGGGATCAAGAGGTTTCATTCAGAAGAGAAGAATGTTAGTATGTGGCCTAGAGACTGGTGTTGAATTTTTTTTTTACTCTTTTGGTCTATTGTTCTTTTTTGGGGGGCCATCACTCAACTCCCAAATAAATCACACATGTGAAAGCTTATTATTACTTATAAATGCATGGCCTTGACTTGGCTTGTTTCTTGCCAGTTTTTTAAAAATTATCCTGACTACCTTTTGCCTCTGCTCTTTTTCCTTTTCTTACTTCTGTGTATCTTACTTTCACTCTTACTCCGTGTCTGGCTGAGTGACTGGCCCTGATGTCTTCCTCTCCTTGTTCTAACTTGCTTCTTCCTTCCAGATTTCTCCTTCTATTTATTCTCTCTGCCTGCCAGCCCTGCCTATATTTTCTCCTGCCTCTTTATTGACTTCTCAGCTCTTTATTAGGCCATCAGATGTTTTAAACAGGCAAAGAATCACATCTTTAAGTCATGAAACAAATGCTCCACAGTATAAGCGAAAGTAAGAAGCCTTAAAATAATACTCTACAACAGCCTGGTTTTGTGATATTTTGGTGAAGAATGTGGCTGCCGTTTGCCATTGTCCAAAGAGTCTGCCTGAGGCTAAAGTGAAGAGTTTTGGATTAATTCTATTGGCAGAGGAAATCTCAAAACAGCCTAGTATAGACTGTTGTGTGGTTATTAGTGGTAACTCTAATGAAGATTTATAATGAAAAGGAGCAAAATGAGCAGGGTGAATTACAAAATGTAAAATTTAAGGAGAAAGGAAACACAAAAAAGTGGAATGGAACTAAATCCTGTTTTCAAGGAGACAAACAGATTAAGAAATGAAATAAAGGGAGTAGTGACCTCAAGACAAGATTTCACTCAGCTATATTTCCAATTTGTAAATTAAAGAAAAGGTTAGAGCTAAGTATGGCAGTACATACCTTTAATCTCAACACTTGAAAGGCAGAGGCTGACAGATCTCTGAGTTCAAGGCTAGCCTGCTCTAGAAATCCAGTTTCAGGACAGCCAACTTAAGTAGTGAAGGCAGAAAACAGAAAGCTGGTGAAGATATAATTGAATAAGGGGGCCATGTTCCAGCCCCAATAAGCAGCAGAACTTGGCAGCTTTGGCCATGAGGTTCTGACTTCAGAGTTAAGGATAGAAGAATTTGCCTCCATGCCTAAGTAAAGCCGCTAAGGCCAAGCATGAGTCAGGTGTCCCTGAATGGAGGACTAGAGAGGCCATTGCATGAAGCTGTGAAATTGAAGCCTGGATTGCTTTGGAGAACCCAAGATATTAGAGATGCCATAGTTGTAGGATACCTGCTGAGGAAAGCTGCTAACAGGGAGTGGAAACAGCCCAAGAGACAGAAGTATATTGCAGTCAGCAAAGCTGAAAGGAGTTGGAAATCTGAAAAGAGTTTTGACATCAAACATGGAGATGCAGAGTTTGGAGCTGGAAAAAAGGCGCTAACTAAGACAGCCCCCATAGTCTATAACCATCTCAACACTGTCCAACATTCAAAGTCTCTTCTGAGAGTCCTGACGATCTCTTTAAATCAAAAGGTAGATCACATACTTCCAACAAACCGAATACACATTTTCATTCCAAATGGGAGAAAAGGGAGCATAGAGAGGAGACACTGAACCCAAGCCTGAAAACCCACTGTGCATCTCCACGCCTGATGTCAGAGCTCTCTTCAGCTCTCTGCATCTCCACGCCTGATGTCAGAGCTCTCTTCAGGTCTCCGTCTCCTCTCAGCGTGCTGACAGCAGCACACTTCTGGGCCGGTTCCACACCCTAACAGCAGCTCTCCCTGGCACGTACCCCACAATTCTGGCATCTCCAACATCTTAGGATCTTCAAGGCAATTCAGGCTTCAACTTCACAGCTTTATTCAATGGCCTCTTTGGGCCTCCATGCAGGGACATCTCTGACATATGCCTGGACTCAGAAGCTTTCCTTAGCCACGAAGGAGATTCTATAGCCCCTTTCTTTTATCCTTGAACCACATGACCAAAGCTTCCAAGTTCTGTCTGCTGCTTGTTGGGACTGAAACATGGCCCTCTCGTTCAAATACATTTTCACCAGCTTTCTATTAAGTTCCTTTCACTGCTTAAGCTTGGCTGTCCTGGAACTCAATCTATAGACCAGGCTGGCCTTGATTGCAGAGATCTACCTGCCTTTGCTTCTGGAGTGCTAGGATTAAAGGTGTGAATCAGCACATCCAGTTTAAGCTGTGTGTGGGGGGGGTCTTGCTCTGAGGTCACTACTCCCATTTTTCCATTCAACACCAGGCTTTTCTTTAATCTGTTTATCTCCTTGAACATAAGACTTAGCTGCCAAAGACCTGCTTGGGTAGGGGTGGGGGAGTCAGGTCCCAAAGAGGATGTGTGGAGTCGGGGGCAAGAGGAGACCATCTGATGGTGAATCAAGATACTCCCACGCTCCCCACCATGATGATAAATGCTGGCAGCATTTAATTGAAAAAAAAAAAAAAAAGACTACACCTTTTATACTCTATAGTTGCATACAGTATTAAATGGGAGACTAGAGGCCTGTGAACCGGCTTGAGGAAGCTAGCCTTGACCTTGACAATAGGCACCAGCCAGAAGTTACTGAAAGGGCCACAAGTTCCCCTTGCCAGGGATAAGGAGAAGGACTGCTTTAACCAGCAGGAATGGAGACCCTTATCTAAATGCCTAACCCTAGGAAAAGGTCTTCTTCTGGATAGCAGACACTACACTACAGTCTTTTAGTCTCACTATATGGGCCTGTTCCTCTCATAACGGTCCCAAAGGAAAGGTCCTGATGCCTTACTCTTTTCCCATTATACCATATCATTCCGATTTCTTTTCATTCACTGAACTTTTGCCCTAATGGCCTCAGGCTCTGGATCTGAATTACAGGCATTTCATCTTTGGGATGAAGGATGAATCCTTGGGATCAAGTAAGGTCTAGTAAATCTCTAACTTTCCTGTTTGTTCTTGGTGTAATTAGGAGAGCACAGTGGAATTCCTGGTTCCTCGGTGGTGAGGATATTTTTCCAAAAGAATTATTTTGTTTAGAGAGGCTAGTATTGTACACATTTTTATCCTTTCCCAAATCCTGCACAAAATTTCCAGAAGGGAAAGGCATTAATACTGAGAATCATTAAAAATGAAAGTAAAAAGGTGCTGGAGAAGTGTGGTGTGCAGTGTCAAATACTGGAACTTTGTCAAGTATTGTCGCCATGCGGTCCACACCACTTAGCTCCATTCTGCTTCCTGGTGTCCCTTTTGTCCTCACACTGTACATTTTGTATTTTCCCCTTGCTCAGCTTGTTACTTTTCAATATAGATCTCCATAAGCATGGCCACCAATAACCAAGTAATACAGTCAAGACTAGGCTGTTTTGAAATCTCCTCTGCCGATCAGAATTAATCAAAAACTCTTCAATTTAGCCTCAGGCAGTTTCTTTGGACAAGGACAAAAAACGACCACGTTCTTCACCAAAAGAATGTTCTCTAGGCCACTTACTAATATTCTATGAAATCTCTTGACCTGGGCACCCACAGTTGAAATCACCCTCAGCATCACTGTCTTCCATGCTTCCACTAATATGGGTTATAAAGCCCCATTAAAGCATTAACTGCCTTTCTAATCCAAAGTTCCAAATCCCACAATCCTCCAAACAAAAGTGCGGTCAGGCCTATCACTACAATACCTCCTCCTGGTACCAACTTCTGTCTTCATCAATGTTCTATTGCAGTGAAGAGACACCATGACCATGGTAACTCTTATAAAGGAAAATGTTGAATTAGGGCTGGCTTACAGTTCAGAGGTTTCGTCCATTATCATAATGACTGGGAAGTAAGCAGGCAGACGTGGTGCTGTAGTGGTAGCTGGGAGTTCTACATCTGGATCCACAGGAAGAGAGGGGACACTGGGCCTGGCTCGAGGCCTGGGACATCTGTCTTTCCATCCTCCGGCTGGATAACAAGCTTGTCACCACCTTGACTTTGACATTTTGAAATGGGTTCCATTATGCTGGCCAGGAAGCTTAGCCTTGAAAGCTCCAGCCATCCCCCTCCATTACCTCACGTGTTGCCGGGACAACAGGTTTGCATTATCACTCTCCAGTCTGTCGTGATTGAAACAGTGACTCTCTACGCAGCCCAGGAAGCAATCCTCCTGCCTCAGTCTGCTAAGTGCTAGGTTTATGGGTATGAATCACTATGCCCTGCTAACCCCCAGCTTTTAATGGTTCTTTAAAATTACAGAGAGTTCACTCATCTATTGTCTTCCATTCTGAATTCAGAGGCTTCTGTAATTAGTCCCTCTGTCTAGTATTGTATTATCATTTCAGGTATATTAACTATGTTATTCTGTTCTGGCTATCCTAACACAGTACCATAAATTCTATGGCTTATGAACAACAGAATTGCTTTCTCACAACCTGGAGATGGGAAGTCTAAGATCTAGGTACTGGGAGATTCTGTCTGGTAAGAGCTGTTTCCTATTCCTATGCCAAGCCTTTTTGGAGTCCATTAAGACATAGCTGCTCTCTGTTGTAAGAGCACTCACCCCCTTCATAGTCTATCTTGGCGGGGCACAGTGCCATACTTCTGTAATTATAACATTTAGGAAGTGGAAGGAGGGTCAGGTGTTCACAAGCAGCATCCGTGGCTACAGAGCTAGTTTGAGAATAGCCGAGGCTACATGAGATCCTCCCTCCAAAAAGAGAAAGAGTCTGCTCTCATGACCTAGTTACTGCCCAAAGGCCTTGCTTCCTCAGTGTAATCACCTTGAGGGGTGGGTTTCAGCATAAGAATTTTAAGGGGACATAATCTTTTAGACCATGTCTTATGTAGGGTTTCTATTGCTGTGAACATCATGACCAAAAACCAAGTTGGGGAGGAAAGAGTTTATTTGGCTTACACTTCAGCATTGGTGCTCATCACTGAAGGAAGTCAGGACAGGATTTCAAACAGGGCAGGATCCTGGACACCAGAGCTGATGCAGAGGACATGGAGGGGTGCTGCTTACTGACTTGCCTCCCATGGTTTGTTCAGCCCACCTTCTTATAGAACCCAGGGCCAGCAGCCCAGGGATAGTACCATCCACCATGGGCTGGACCTTCCTCACTAAATGAGAAAATGCCTTACAGTTGGATCTCAAGGAGGCAATTTCCTCAGCTGAGGCTCCTTCCTCTGATGACTCTAGCTTGTGTCAAGTAGACACATAAAACCATGCAGTCAGACCATAACATTTAAGTTTTCCTCCCAAGGAAAGAGGATATAACTCAACTGGTATAGTGTTCGTCTGGTGTAGGAGGCCCTTCTGTCTATGTGTTGCTTTCATTGGTTAATGAATAAAGAAACTGCCTTGGCCTTTTGATAGGGCAGAACTTAGGTAGGTGTGGAAAACAAAACTGAATGCTGAGAGGAAGAAAGCAGAGTCACAGAGAGACGCCATGGATCCTCCACCTGAGACGGACGCTGGTTAGAATCTTTCCCGGTAAGCCACTGCCACGTGCCGATATACAGATTAATAGAAATGGGTTAAATTAAGATGAAATAATTAGCCGATAAGAAACTAGAGCTAATGGGACAAGCAGTGTTTTAATGAATACTATTTCTGTATGATTATTTTGGGGCTAAGCTAGCAGGGCGGCTGGGAAGAACAAGCGGCCCCCTCCCTTGCAACATTCGTCTAGCGTGTACAAAGTCCTTTGATTGACAGCACTGCATGAACTGGGGATGGTACCTACCAATAATCCCTGAGTATGAGAAGCAGAGACATCGTAATGAGCACAGGCTTAAGGCCAGCCTGATGTATATATTGATTTACAGTTGGACAGTACTACATAGTGAGATCACGTCTCAACCAAACAAATCCAAAAGCAAACAAGCAAAAAGCTTCAAGGTTGTCCTCAACTACACAGCAAGTTCCAGGCCACAAAAACAAAAGACAGTTTTTCTTCTCAATTTGTGCAGCCAAGCATTTCCAGGGTCTGAGAACTCTTCTTCTCTCTTTCCTTATATCCACAGTTTACTCTTTCACTAAATTCAATTCACTAAATTCATTCCTCAACTTCCTCAGTGAAGAGCATATATATATGTGTGTGTGTGTATATATGTATATATATACATATATACACACACACACATAGACTAAATATAAAACACATATCTTCGTGCTCCTCCATCAGTTCAATATGATTATTCATGAGGCAATTGTTTTAAGTTTAGCAACTTAGTTACAGTCCCTTTATTGAATTAGGCTTGAAATATTAGAACTCTCAGGGTGTTTATTTGCCTTAGCTTACTTTTAAGCAGTCATTAACCTTCATGTTAATGGTCCCATCCTCTTGCTCCATTTCTAGGGAGTAATTTTAGTTTAATGATGGTTTATGAAAAACATTTTAGAAAGGGTCTCATTTTCTTTAAAGAAAATTATAAACTCCGTCTTTATCTCTCTATCTCTCTTAGCCAAGCACAATGGCCTATGTCTGTAATAATACTTGGGAGGCTGAGACAGGAAGATCACAGTGAGATCTGGGCCAGCCTGGGCTACAAAGTGAGATTTTTTTTAAGGGGGCAGGGGCTGGAAGGGTTGGATAGATGGTTCAGTGTTTAAGAGCACCGACTGCTTTTCCAGGGACCCAGGTTCAGTTCCCAGCACCTACACAGCAGTTCACTATCTTCTGGAAGTCCTGTCCCAGGGGATCCCATGTCCTCTTTTGGCCTTTGTGGGCACTATATACATGTGGTGTAGACACACCTGCAGTCAAAACACCCATACTCATACATTTTTAATTAATTAATTTTTCAATTAAAATTCTTTTTGAGACTTGGGTCTCACTATGTAGCCTTGGTCCTGTAACTCATTACGTAGACCAGGCTGCCTTGAACTCACAGAGGTTTGCCTGTTTCCCTCCCAACTCTTGAGATTAAAGGTGCATGTCTCCATGGCCAGCCAACTAACTGTTTTAAAAGCTGCTTATACAGAGGTGGCTCAGCAACTAAGAGTTCTTAATGGTCCTGTTCGTCTGATCCCGACTGAGGACCAGAGTTTGGTTCCTAGGACTCACATCAAGGGACCCATGATCGCCTGCAGTTCCGGGTTCAGGGGATCTAACACCCTCCTTCGGCCTCCAACGGTGCTTGCATATACACATTTAAAAAAGGGGGGGGGGAATTCCTCCTTTAAAACAAAAATTGTCCCCATAATTATTTCCTTTCACTTCAACTTTAGATGATAATTAAAAACAGCCAGAAAGAGCTCTCTGCTTCCGATATGTGGATGAAGATATGTTCAGCTACTTTCCCATTCCAGGTGCTATGTATGCTGTGCCTTCTCTACTGAAGAGGAACTCTATCTCTTTGGAAAATAAACCCTTTCTTTCTTAAGAAGAAAAAAGAGCAGCCAGAAACATGCTGGGAGAAAAGCCAAGTTAATTGTGCTATCCTCAATAGCTGTTCCTTACTTCTAGCTTGTTCATTGTTATTTTGTTAAGAAAAAAAAATAATATTAGACTCCGACAATCTTCAAACAAATGAAAATTATAATCGGGTAGGTGGCTATTTAAAGTAACAGAACCCAAGGCAATATAAAAGGCTTAATTCTGAAGATCCATGCTATTAACCGAGGGTAGAAAGGAACAGCACCTAGTGGTAGACTCAGGGGTGTGAATAAAGCATCTCAGGTACACTCTCCCATTTCTTCAGGTCCATCAACCTGTAATTAGCTTCCCTGGCTTTCAGCTGCAAGGAAACTTGTCTTTTGGTTTCTCAGGGTACATTAGCAGGGTTTGGGGGGACGGGTTCACCTAGCTGTCCTGGAACTCACTCTGTAGACCAGGCTGGCCTCGAACTAACAGAGATCTGCCTGCCTCTGCCTCCTGAGTGCTGGGATTAAAGATGTGTGCCACCACTGCCAGCTTTGTTGTTTTTGAGACTGCCTTACTATGTAGTCCAGACTGACCCCTAATTATTGTTACCTTTGTAAATTCATTTTTTTAAAAAAAATCGAAGAAATTGCTTTTTAAGCAAAGCACTTTACACAAATATGGAATTTCTCCTTTTAAAAGAATGAAGCAGACTTGGAGTTTATTAAAGATATTTTAAAATAAAATTTAGAACTAAGAGAAAGGCAAGTGTTCAGAAATAAGAAGAAAAACATACCTGAGAGCATTCTCTTGAGAGAGTACCCTGTTGTGGAATAATTTTTCTATACACTGTGAAGATGTGCCACTCTGATTGGTTTAATGAAAAGATGAATGGCCAATAGCTAGGCAGGATTTTTGGAGCAGAGGGAACGCTGGGAAGAAGAGTGGAGTCACCAGACAGATGCAGAGGAAGCAAGAAATGAGGTAACAAGCCATAGCCATGTGGCAGACATGGATTAATAGAAATGGGTTAAGTCATAAGAACTAGTTAGGCTGAGCAGTGGTGGTGCACACCTTTAATTCCAACACTTAGGAGGCAGAGGCAGGTGGATCTCTGTGAGTTTGAGGTCAGCCTGGTCTACAAGAGCTAGTTCCAGGACAGGCTCCAAAGCTACAGAGAGACCCTGTCTTGAAAATCCAAAAAAGAAAAAAGAAAAAAAAAAGAACTAGTTAGAAATAAGCCTAGGGCTGGAGAGATGGCTCAGTGGTTAAGAGCACTGGCTGCTCTTCCAGAGGTCCTGAGTTCGATTCCCAGAAATCACATGGTGGCTCACAACCATCTGTAATGAGATCTGGTGCCCTCTTCTGGTGTGCGGGCATACATGGAGGCAGAATGTTGTATACATAATAAATAAATAAATCTAAAAAAAAAAAGAAAGAAATAAGCCTAAACTCTAGGCTGAACCTTCATAATTAGTAATAACTCTCCATGTCATGATTTGGGAGCTGGCAGGCAGTATGAGAAAGACTGACTACAGACCCCAAAAGTGTGATTTGAATTAAAATTGGTATGCTGAGCCTTGAAACTGGGGCCACTAAATTTTTTAAAAAATGGAATATTATTATTCCTGCTTGATTTTTTTGAGATAGAATCCCACTATGTAGCCCTGTCTTGACTAGAACTTGATATTTAGATCAAGCTAGCCTCATTTCATCCATCACACTGTCTGTACCCCCACAGTGCTGGGGTTACGGGCTACTACACCCATCATGAACTCTTATTTAGTTTCTTTTTTGTTGTTGTTCTTTTGAGATGGAGTCATATGTAGTCCAAACTGACCTCAAATCCAATTTGTAGCTGAGAATAACCTTGAAATTCCTATCCTCCTGCCTCTACCTACCGAGTACTGATATTACAAGCATTACCTAAGGACTGAAAAAAGATAAATGTTTTACATCTTTGCCTGATCTTCTTCACTTCAAAAAACATCATTAAATGCCTGGTTTTTGCTCAGCAATACATTGCTTGCTTAACAGAAAGCTCTGGGTTCAGTCCCTAGGACCACAGTGAAAAAAAGAAAAGCTTTAAATCAAGTATTGTGGTTCCTCTTATAATCCCAACACTTGAAAGGAAGCAGGAGGATCAGGAATTCAAGGCCACCCTGGGCTATACAGCTAGTTTGGGGATAGTCTGGACTACATGAGACTTTCTTAAGAAACAAACAAAAAAATTAAAAATAAAAATAAACAGCGTGCCATGATGGCACAAGCCTTTAATCCTAGCACACAGGAGGCAGATACAAGCAGACCTCTGTGAATTAGAGGATAACCTGGTCTACCTAATGAGCTCCTGACCAGCCAGAGTTGCATGGTAGCACACTGCCTCAAAAAATAAAACAACAAAAGTAAGGATTAGGGAGATAGCTCAATGGTTAAGAGCATTTGCTGCTCTTACAGAGGTCTTAGGTTTGATTTCCAGCATCTATGTAATGGTTCACAGCTGTCTGTAACCCCAGTTCCAGGGAGTCTGATGCCCTCTTCTGGTCTATGAGGACACTGGTTACATGCATATGATGCACTTACATACATGCAGGCAAAACACTCATACATATAAAATATAAATAAAGCATTAAAGTTTTATAGAAAATAAAATAAGCAAAAGAACCAGGTGTTGTTGTCCATACCTATAATTCTAGAACCTAGGGTGTGGAGGCAGAATGATGACAGGCTAGATCTGAGCTCTACAGATCTGTCTCAAAGAACCAAAACTCAACGGGCAGTGATGGTAGCACACACCTTTAATTCGAACAGTTGGGAGGCAGAAGCAGGTGGATCTCTGTGAGTGCAAGGTCAGCCTGAGCTACAGAGCGAGTTCCAGGACAGCCAGAGTTACACAAAGAAACCCTGTCTCAAAAAGCAATACAAAACAAAAAAGAACCAGAACCCAAAATTATAACATAATATAAAATAAAACAGAAGGCTGTAACCATCTAAGGATGTAGCTTGCAGTAAAAAGCTTTCCTAGAACACACGAAGCCGTGGGTTGCATCCTGGATACAGGGGGAAAAAATCAGTAGAGGAGACAGCTCTCAAACATACATTGTTTTTCTTTAGTTTTAAGTTATTAGGAACATATAGGTCAGGGCTGGAGAGATGGATCACTGGTTAAGAGCACTTGTTCCTGCAGAGGACCCAGGCTAAGCTTCCAGCACCCAGTATCTCTAGTTCTTGGGGGATCTGACACCTTCTTCTGTTCTCCCTGGGCACCAAGCACACAGGTCACCATACACGTGCATGCAAGCAAACACTCATACACCAAAATAAAATAAATAAATCTAATTTTTAAAAAAGAGAGAATACAATTTGTGCTTAAAATGCCCATTTAAACCCTTTCAGCAATGTTCCTTCCACAAACACATAAGAAATATTTACCTTTTTATTTTATAAATTTTTACATTGATTTTTATGGGGTTTTCAAAGATTTTTAAAAATTTTATTAGTGTGTGTCCAAGAAAGTTTAAGATCCTGAGCCCTTGAGAATGTCAAGAAGGTAAAGCACTTCAAATTAGGTTACTATTTGTTCATCCCGTGATATTTTAAAAAAAAAAAAAAAGCCTGTGCTTTGTGGGAGGTGGGGATTACTGAAGAGATGACTCAGCAATTAAGAGCACTGGCTGCTCTTCCAGAGGTCTGGGGTTCCCAGCACTCAAAGGGTGGCTCACAGCCATCTCTAACTACAGTTTCACGGGATCTGAGCCCTCTTCTGGCCTCTGTGGGTATTGCATACATATTGTACACATGCAGGTAAAACATGAAAATATGGAGGTTTACCCGAGGGTAAATTGTTGTAGGAGGCTGCTTGTTTGCTGGCCATCCAGAACTGAAATAACCACACAGAAACTGTATTAATTAAATCACTGCTTGGTCCATTAGCTCTAGCTTCTTATTGGCTAACTCTTATATCTTAACTCATTTCTAGTAATGTGTATATCACCACGTGACTGTGGCTTACCAGGTAAAGTTCCAGCATCTGTCTCCAGTGGGGCTACATGGCTTCTCATTGACTCCGCCTTCCTCCTCCCAGCATTCAGTTTAGTTTTCCCTGCCTACATCTGTTCTGCCTTGCTATAGGCCCAAAGCAGCTTCTTTATTCATTAATGATAATCACAGCGTACAGGGGAATTCCCACCTGAGTAAACTACTCTTCACTGGGACTCCAGCTGGACTGGTCAGTTGGACCCACTCCTCCAGTTGTTTCTGAGGGATGTTGTGTCTGATTTTGTGTTTTATTTATTTGTGCCTTGCTGTTTGTTCTTTTACTATTGTTTGCTACACACATAATAAATTCCAACCAGCCAAAAATGTTTTATTACTGTGTTTGTGCAAGAGTGTGCACTTGCACACGAGAAAAAAGTGTCCTAAGAGGCTAAAAGAGGCCTGGAGCTGGACTTATAGGCAGTTGTGAACTACCCTAATGGGGTACTGGAAACCAAACTCCAATACTCTGCAAAAGCCATCTCTCCAACTCCACGTTTATTAGTTAGTGTGTGTCTATGTGTGTAGATGAACATATGAAACAATACATATGTGGAAGTCAGAGGACAACCGTGTGAGATTTCCCTTCACCATGTGGGATCTAGGGCTCAAACTGAGATCATCAGTCTTGGCAGCAAGTGCATCTGTCTGCTGAGCTATCATGCTGGCCCATTAGAGCTATTTATAAAGTAGCTGTAATTATTACCAGTAGAGAGAATTAGTATTGTCCTAGGGATAGGGATACACACTGTATAATTTACAGTTAGAAACTTAAAAATATATGCAACTACCTCATCAACACAGTTGAGTCAAAGTGACTTTGGACACTCCTCTAAAGGAACATACGGCTTAGCTGGATTAAAGGACCAAATCAATTTTAAACATTTTGGCTAAAAATGTTACTGAAATATGGAAATATAGCTAAATGTATATGTGAATTTAAGACATTAAAGTATTATCTTATAATGTTTCCAATGTAATCATTGGCAACAAGCTGGCAGCAGGCTACACAAAGTACCAATTAGTGTGACAGCGGTTGTACTGAGGCCAAATTGGGGGAATTATTTACTCTCTTGCTGTGGTTGGGAGTGCTTATGAGTTCTAGGATCTAGATAAATAAGGTTATGGTTAAATACATGCTACTTTTTATATTCATCTTTAAATGTACAATTTGATTTTTTTTTTATCAAAAAAGACCATTTCAAAGCAAGTGAAATAGGAAACAGTTTACAATCTTTTATCTTTTTTTTTTAAGATTTATTTATTTATTTATGTATACAGTATTCTGCCTGCATATATGCTTGCAGGCCAGAAGAGGGCACCAGATCTCATTATAGATGGCTGTGAGCCACCATGTGGTTGCTGGGAATTGAACTCAGGACCTTTGGAAGAGCAGGCAGTGCTCTTAACCCCTGAGCCATCTCTCCAGCCCTACAATCTTTTATCTTCTGTGTCTGTTTTGAACATCATCCAAGACCCCAAACACTGGTGAAATATTGAACACATTCTTGCTTTTTGTTGTAGAAATTCCAAACACACACAAAATAATAGACCAATGAGCCTTCAAGCATCTAGTGTGATATATCTATATATGACTGATCCATTTCATATATAACCTCCATTTTAGTTTATTTGAAATCAACTGTTAGAGTTTAACAGTATAGCTTAGTGAAATATCTCTTGCTGTGGTGGTTTAAAT
Source organism: Ondatra zibethicus (assembly GCA_004026605.1). Lineage (NCBI taxonomy): Eukaryota > Metazoa > Chordata > Mammalia > Rodentia > Cricetidae > Ondatra > Ondatra zibethicus. Next base: position 40,012 of record PVIU01017861.1, read on the forward strand.
GAGATTGACCCCCCCACAGGATCATATATTTGAATGCTTGGTTATCAGGACATGGCATTGTTTGAAAGAAATTAGGTGGTGTGGCCTTGTTGGAGAAGGTGTATCACTGGGGGTGAGCTTTAAGGTTTCAAGAGCCCAAGTCAGGTCCAGTAGACATCTCTCTTTCTCTTCCTGCTGCCTGTGGATCCAGATGTAGAACTCTCAGCTACTTCTCCAGTACTGTGTCTGCCTGCACGCCACTATGTCCCCTGTTATGAGGATAACAGACTGAACCTCTGAAACTGTAAGTTGCCCCCAATTAAGTGCTTTTTTTTTTTTTTTGGTAAGCGTTTCTGTGATCATGGTGTCTCGTCACAGCAACAGAACACTAAACAAGACGCTTATCTAACATATCAAGGCCTGGGGTTCAATTTCCAGCATTACACAAGATATAAAATAAAATCAAAGGCTATTTTTGGTTCAATGGTCTTTTAAAAAATTAATTTTGGGGGCTGGAGAGACAGCTCAGTGGTGAAAGCACTAGCTCCTGTCCCAGGGGACCCAAGTTTGATTCGAAACTATATGTATATTCACAGTCTCAAACCACACACACACACACACACATACACACACACACACACA
>PVIU01017862.1:0-40649 GCA_004026605.1 Ondatra zibethicus
CTTTCTTGATCCATTCTTCCATTGAGTGGCACCTCGGTTGTTTCCAGGTTCTGGCTATTACAAATAATGCTGCTATGAACATAGTTGCACAAATGCTTTTGTAGTATGATTGGGCATCTCTTGGGTATATTCCCAAGAGTGGTATTGCTGGATCCTGAGGTAGGTTGATTCCCAATTTCCTGAGAAACCTCCACACTGATTTCTAAAGAGGTTGCACAAGTTTGCATTCCCACCAGCAATGGATGAGAGTTCCCCTTATACCACATCCTCTCCAGCATAGGCTATCATTGGTGTTTTTGATTTTAGCCATTCTGACAGGTGTAAGATGGTATCTCAAAGTTGTTTTGATTTGCATTTCCCTGATCGCTAAGGAAGTTGAGAATGACCTTAGGTATCTTTTGGCCATTTGAACTTCTTCTGTTGAGAATTCTCTGTTCAGATCATTACCCCATTTTTTAAATTGGGTTATTTAGAATTTTAATGTCTAGTTTCTTGAGTTCTTTATATATTTTGGAGATCAGACCTTTGTCCGATGTGGGGTTAGTGAAGATCTTCTCCCATTCAGTAGGATGACTTTTTGTCTTAATGACAGTGTCCTTTGCTTTACAGAAGCTTCTCAGTTTCAGGAGGTCCCATTTATTCATTGTTGCTCTTATTGTCTGTGCCACTGGGGTTTTACACAGGAAGTGCCCATGTATTGCAGGCTACTTCCCACTTTCTCTTCTATCAGGTTAAGTGTGGACAGATTAATATTGAGGTGTTTAATCGATTTGGATTTGAGTTTTGTGCATGGAGATAGGTAAGGATCTATTTTCATTCTCCTACAGGTTGACATCCAGTTATACCAGCACCATTTGTTAAAGATGCTTTCATTCTTCCATTGTATACTTTTAGCTTCTTTGTCAAATATGAGGTGTTCATAGGTTTGTGGATTAATATCCGGGTCTTCGATTCGATTCCATTGGTCAACGTCTCTGTTTTTATGCTAATACCAAGCTGTTTTCATTACTGTAGCTCTGTAATAGAGTTTGAAGTCAGGGATGGTAATGCCTCCTGAAGTTCCTTTATTGTATAGGATTGTTTTGGCTATCCTGAGCTTTTTGTTTTTCCATATAAACTTAGTTATTGTTCTCTCAAGTTCTGTGAAGAACTTTGTTGGGATTTTGATGGGGATTGCATTGAATCTATAGATTGCCTTTGATAGAATTGCCATCTTTACTATATTGATCCTACCAATCCAGGAGCATGGGAGATCCTTCCATTTTCTGGTATCCTCTTCAATTTCTTTCTTCAAGGTCTTAAAGTTCTTGTCAAATAGATCTTTTACTTCCTTGGTTAGTGTTACCCCAAGATACTTTATGCTACTTGTGGCTATTGTGAAAGGTGATGTTTCTCTGATTTCCCTCTCTGTTTCTTTATCCTTTGTGTATAGGAGGGCTACTGATTTTTTTGAGTTGATCTCGTATCCTGCCACATCACTGAAGGTATTTATCAGCTGTAGAAGTTCTTTGGTAGAGTTTTCGGGGTCATTTATGTACACTATCATATCATCTGCAAATAACGAAAGTTTGACTTCTTTCTTTCCAATTTGAATCCCCTTGATCTCCTTATTCTGTTTTATAGCTATTGCTAGGACTTCAAGCACTATATTAAAGAGATATGGGGAGAGTAGACAGTCCTGTCTTGTTCCTGATTTTAGTGGAATCGTTTTGAGTTTCTCTCCATTTAATTTGATGGTAGTTGTCGGCTTGCTGTATATTGCTTTTATTATATTTAGATAGGAACCTTGTATCCCTAATCTCTCCAAGACCTTTATCATAAAGGGGTGTTGAATTTTGTCAAATGCTTTTTCAGCATCTAATGAAATGATCATATGGTTCTTTTCTTTCACTTTATTTATATGATGGATTATATTGATAGATTTTCGTATGTTGAACCAGCCCTGCATCTCTGGGATGAAGCTTACTTGATCATAATGGATGATTTTTTTGCTGTGTTCTTGGATTCTGTTTGCTAGTATTTTATTGAGAATTTTTGCATCGATGTCCATGAGGGAAATTGGTCTGTAATTCTCTTTCATGTTTGCGTCTTTGTGCGGTTTTGGTATCAGGGTAACTGTAGCTTCATAAAAAGAGTTTGGCAATAACCCTTCTGTTTCTATTATGTGAAACATCTTAAGGAGTATAGGTATTAGCTCTTCTTGGAAGTTTTGGTAGAATTCTGCATTAAAACCATCTGGTCCTGGGCTTTTTTTGGTTGGGAGGTTTTTGATGACAGCTTCTATTTCCTCACGACTTATACGTCTATTTAAATTTTTCACCTGGTCTTGATTTAATTTCGGTATATGGTATTTATCCAAAAAACTGTCCATTTCTTTAACATTTTCCAATTTTGTGGCATACAGGCTTTTGTAGTAAGACCTAATGATTCTCTGAATTTCCTCAGTGTCTGTTGTTATGTCCCCCTTTTCATTCCTGATCTTGTTAATATGAGTATTCTCTCTGCCTTTTGATTAGTTTGGATAGGTGTTTGTCAATCTTGTTGATTTTCTCAAGGAACCAGCTCTTTGTTTCATTGATTCTTTGGATTGTTTTCTGTGTCTCTATTTTGTTAATTTCAGCCCTCAGTTTGATTATTTCCCATCTTCTACTTCTCCTGGGGAGGTCTGCTTCTTTTTTTTTTTCCAGTGCTTTTAGGTGTGCTGTTAAATCTCTAATGTGTGCTTTCTCCATTTTCTTTATGTGGGCACTGAGTGCTATGAACTTTCCTCTTAGCACTGCTTTCATAGTGTCCCATAGGTTGGGGTATGTTGTGTCTTTATTTTCGTTGAATTCAAGGAAGACTTTAATTTCTTTATTTCTTCCTTGACCCAGGAGTGGTTCAGTAGTTGACTGTTCAGTTTCCATGAGTTTGTAGGCTTTCTGGGGGTGGAGTCGTTTTTAAATTCTAACATTACTCCATGATGATCTGATAAGACACAGGTGGTTACTCCAATTTGTTTGTATCTGTGGATGTTTGCTTTGTTACCGAGTATGTGATGAATTTTCAAGAAGGTTCCATGAGATGCTGAGAAGAAGGTATATTTTTCCTGTTTGGGTGGAATGTTCTATAGATGTCTTTTAAGTCCATTTGATTTATTACATCTGTTAGTTCTCTTATTTCTCTGTTAAGTTTCTCTCTGGTTGACCTGTCCATTGGTGAGAGAGGAGTGTTGAAATTTCCTACTATTAGTGTGTGGGGTTTGATGTGTGCTTTGAGTTCTAGTAATGTTTCCTTTACATATGTTCATGCTTTTATATTAGGGGCATATATATTTAGGATTTAGACTTCATCCTGATAGATTATTCCTTTTAAGAGTGTAAAATGTCTGTCTCCATCTCTTCTGATTGATTTTAGTTTGAAGTCGGTTTTGTTCGATATTAGTATAGCCACACCTGCTTGTTTCTTAGGGCCGTTTGATTGAAAAACCTTTTCCCAACCCTTTAGTTTGAGAAAATGTCTGTCTTTGTGGTTTAGGTGTGTTTCTTGTAAACAACAGAATGTTGGATCCTGTTTTCTTATCCATTCTCTTAACCTGTGCCTTTTTATAGGTGAATTGAGTCCATTGATATTAAGTGATATTAATGACCAAAGGTTATTATCTGTGGTTTTTTTTTTTTTAGGCTTGTAGAGTTTGTGTGTTTCCCTTCTTTGAGTTGTGCCAATGGAGGGCTGTTAGATGTCTGTGTTGTTATGGGTGTTGCTTGCTTCTTTTAGCTGTGGTTTTTCTTCTAGTATTCTCTGTAAGGCTGGGTTTGTGGCTATGTATTACTTAAATTTGTTTTTATCCTGAAATACCTTGTTTTGTCCATCGATGGTGAAAGAAAGCTTTGTTGGGTTTAGTAGTCTGGGCTTGCATCTATGGTCTCTTCATATCTGCAGCACATCTATCCAAGACCTTCTGGCTTTCATGGTTTCCATAGAGAAATCAGGTGTAATTCTGATAGGTTTACCTTTATACATTACTTGGCCTTTTTCCATTGCAGCTCTTAGTAATCTTTTTTTATTCTGTATGTTTTGTGTTTTGATTATCATATGGCGAGGGGATGTCCTTTTTTGGTCCAATCTATTTGGTGTTCTGTATGCTTCTTGTACCTTCACAGGCGCATCCATCTTTAGGTTGAGAAAGTTTTCTTCTATAATTTTGTTGAATATATTTTCTGGCCCTTTGAGCTGTGCTTCTCCTTCTTCTACCCCTTTTATTCTTAGATTTGGTCTTTTTATGGTGTACCAGATTTCCTGGTTGTTTTGTGTTAAGAATTTGTTGTATTTGTTGTTTTCTTGGATCAATGTGTTTATTTTCTCTATCTTCAGTGTCTGAGATTCTTTCTTCTATCTCTTGTAGTCTGTTGGTTATACTTGTCTCTGCCATTCCTGCTCGTTTACCCAGATTATCCATCTCCAGCCTTCCCTCAGTTTGTGTTTTCTTCATTGCCTCCATTTCAGTTTTTAAGTCTCGAACTGTTTCCATTACCTGTTTGATTGCATTTTCTTGGTTTTCTAGGGTATCTTTGAGGAATTTATTCATTTATTCTAACTTTTTGTTAGTTTTCTCATCCCTTTCTTCAAAGGAGTTCTTCACCTCTTCTTTAAAGGTCTCTATCACTTTCATAAAGTTACTTTTAAAGTCGATTTCTTCTACTTCTTCTGGGTTAGGTTGCTCAGGTTTTCCTGTTGAGTCCTCATTGGTTTCTGGTGTTATGTTGCTTTTCACATTGTTGGAGGAATTCTTGGATTGACGCCTACCCATCTCTTGCTTTGATTTCAGTCAGGGGAGTCTCAGTGGGTAGGGATCTCCCAGGAAGGCTTGTACACCCTCACCCCTCTGGATAGCTGATCTCAGTGCAGGAAGAGGAAGTCCTGTCTAGACTTCCGATCCTTCTAGACCTCCAATCTCGGCACAGGAAGAGATATTCCTGGGATTCCAAAGCCCCACAGAGGAAAGGGCAATCTTGCTGGGGTGGCATTCAGGTTTGTGTGGAACAAAGAGGCCAACGGGGACCTTACTGCCAGGCACACACAACTTTACCAGTCTGTGCCTCCAATCTCAGCACAGGAAGAGAAAGTGCTGTGGTTCCAAGACCCCATGGAGGAAAGGGCAATCTTGCAGAGGGGTGGTGCAGGGTCGTGTTGATCAAAGAGGCCCGCAGGGACCTTACCACCAGGCATGCACAACCTTACCAGTGTGAGCCGCCTCTGATCTCAGCACAGGAAGAGAGAGTGCTGGGCTACCATAGCCCTACCAAGGAAACTGTCTTACCTTCTTTAGGCAAGTTAAGCAGTCATTTTTCTGTGGGTCTTGCATGTCTAGTTCATACAGCATAACATCAAGCAGTCCAGGCAAGAGCAGTTTCTTGCCCAAATGGTTAACAAATTTCATCCATAAGGAGCCTCTTTGATGTCCATCTTCCTCCTGAAGTTATTGGTGCTGCTAGGAGCAGATGTGTCTCATTGTCATGAAATGTCCTAAGTTCTTAAGACATTTTAAATGCCATATTCTGAAGGTTTCTGAAAGATTTGAAGAGTACCTTTCTAACTGAAATATATCTCTATATATCTAGAAAACCTATCTATCTTGACTACAAGCTTGATTATTATAGATGAGTATTTATTAACCTCTGTTTCTTAATTATACATAATGTTTTTAAATGTGCTGCACAAACACAATACCTTAATCAAGTATACATATATATATATAATAAAATTGAACTAAAATTTGTATCAATAGACCAAGATCCATACCAATGCAAAGTATTATTATCTACAGCATATCCCCCTTTAAAAGTAAACAAACATTCATATACAATCATTTAGGGAATTTGTGCATATTTATTTCCAAACTGCTTACTGCTTTTTATTGGGTGAAGTAATTTTTGGGGGTTCTTGGTCTTCAAACCTCATTAGCCTGGAACGATTCCACAGGTTCTCATCTTCTGTGGAAACAAAAGAAGAAACTCTTTTCCAAAATAACATATCTTTAGACCCATATTTTGAGATCTAGATACCAAAGTATATATGTTGGTTTAGCTTAGTAGTCCATATGATGAAATGTCTTTCTGTACTTAGCTCCTTCACAGTCAAAAACTTCAAAGAAAATATAACAATATACATAATCCAGACCCTCTGTGTATATTTCATGTTTATGTGGCTTATTTTTCTTACTCTATTATTTTTCTACAAGTTTAATATTTACTCCTTTAATCTATGACTTTCTGTTCTCTTTTATATTACATTTACTGTCTATTCTTTTTCTTTTCTCTACCAAGCCTATGTATATTTTTAAAACACACTATGTCTCATATAGAGGTCTTTTATGTCTGAATCTGTCCTATTGTATATCTGAAGTCCTTTTCTGTCCAGAAGTACTTCTTAAAATGCTAAGTGGCATTACTAAGACTAAGGCTGTTTGCCTGCTTTCTCTGCCCAGTCCAACATGGTGGAGGTCTGTTCACTGCCTCTGAAACTGTCAGGTGGGAGCCATGCTCATCACCTCAACCCTGGTAACCAGTTGGCCCATGCTGCCACCAAGTAACTTGCAGTATGTTGCTTACAAACCCTATTCAAGTGTTTGGCCTCCTGAAAGGGACAGAGTTTGTGCTGGCAGCATAGACCTGAAAGCCTTCATAAAGGAGTCACACAGTTTTTGCTGCTACAACTGAGTTGGGAAGCCTTCTCTTAAAAAAAATGTGCCTCTGGTTGCTTCTAGCAAACAGAGCCCCGTCATGAAAATGCTACTATCAAAAAGCCATGCTTAACTCTCTTCTTTTGTGCCTAGAATTCTATTTTAAGCTTTCACAGGTTTAACATGACTATAGTCAACCACACTGGGTACCAATTTGTAGGCAGGGCTTGCTTATTCATTCCCAGAGGCTCAAATCATGAAATAATCACACAGAAACTATATGATTTACAATACTATTTGGCCAATAGCTTATGCATATTTCTGGTTTACTCTTATATCTCAAATTAACCAATTTCTATTAATCTGCATATCATCATGTGGCTGTGGCTTACTGGTACAGTTCCAGCACATCTCTGGTGGCAGCTACATGGCTTCTTACTGACTCTGTCTTCTTTCTCTCATATTCAGTTTAGTTTTCCTGTCTAACCCTTCTCTGCCCTATTACAGACCAAAGCAATTTCTTTATTCATTAACCAATAAAAGGAACACATATACAGAAGGACTTCTCACATCATATCAGGGCTAAGCAGCCAGGAACAAACTAACAGCCTTCTGCCTACAGATTGGCGCGCCAACGTGGGGCTGACTAAATCCACATAAAAGCTTGGCAAGGAATCCTAGACACAAAAGAAGAAAGCTAAGCATTGCTTTTTGGTAGCAACATTTTCTCAGTCAGCTCTGTTTGCTAGAAGTGAGCAGAGGCATGATTTCTTTAAGAGAGATTTTCCTGATTCAGCGGTAACAGAAAAAAAGTGCGGTTTCGAAATAGTGAATTCCTGGGATATGCTGCCAGCACAAACTCTGGCTCTTTCAGGAGGCTGAGCACTTGAATGGGGTTTGTGGGCAGCGTGCTACAAGTTACTTGGTGTCAGCATGGGACAATTGGTTACCAGAGTTGAGGTGGTGAGCCTGGTTCCCACCCAGTAGTCTTAGAGGCAGTTAATGAACCTCCGCTATGGTGGACTACGAAGATCCAAAAGGCAAAGCAGCCTTAGTCCTAGACTTTGCATTTTAAGAAGTGGTCCTCATCAAAATAGGATTTCAGATACACAATAGGATATATTCAGACCTAAAAGACCTCTAAATGAGACACACTATGTTTAAAAATGTATGTAGACTTGAAAGAGAGAGGAAAAGAGTATACACGGTTATAAGAAGAAGTAAAGTCTTTAAAGAGACAGAGTACAGACAGTGATAGATTCAAGGAATAAAGAAAAATAACCCACATAAAAATAAAATATACACCGAGAATCTGAATTATGTATATTATTGTGTTTTCTTTAATTATTTTGGCTTTGAAGGAGCTAAGTAAAGAGAGACATTTCATTGTATGGGCAGCTAAGCTAAACCAACATATATATTTTATATATTTTAAAGCTATCTTGACTTCAAAATTTGGGTCTAAGGATTTGTTGCTTTGGAAAAGAGATTCTTCTTTTGTTTCCACAGAAGATGAGAACTTATGGATTCCTTCCAGGCTAATGTGGTTTGATGTACCAAGTCCCCCCCAAAAGTCACCACAAACACCCCCAAAAATTACTTTGCCCAACAAAAAGCAGAAAGCAGTTTGTAGGGAACTACTCCCAAATTCCCAAATATTGTTTATAAATGTATGTTTACATTTAAATGGGAATACGCTATAGAGATTTGTTGACTGAGGTTTCTGTTCTACCCAGTCTACAATAATTATAAACTGATTGGCCCATTAGCTCAGGTTTCTTATTAACTCGTATAACTTATATTAGCACATAATTCTTGTCTGTGTTAGCCAGTGGCTTGGTACCTTTTTCGGTGAGGCAGTCACATCTTGCTTCCTCTGTGGCTAGGTCATGACTACTGCTGAATCTTTCCTCTTCTCAGAATTCTCGTCATCCTGCCCCTACTTCTTGCCTGATCACCCCGCCTATACTTCCTGCCTGGCTGCTGACCAATCAGTGTTTATTTAAAATACAAGTGACAGGGTACAGACCATTGTCCCACAGCAGAGATTTCCATTGATATGGATCTTGGTTTATTGACACAAATTTAAGATCAATTTTGTTACACACACACACACACACACACACACACACACACACGCTCTTGATTAAGGTATTGTGTTTGTGAAGCTCATTTAAAAATGTAATGTATAATTAAGAAATACATGTTAATAGATAGACATCTATAATAGTCAAGTTTATAGTCATGTTAGTTAAGTTTTCTAGATATATAGAGATATATTTCAGTTAGATAGGCATTCTTCAAATCTTTCAGAGACTGTCAGAATATGGGATTTAAAATGTTTTAAGAACTTGAGACTTTTTATGACAATGAGACATGTCTGTTCCTGGCAGCACCAATTACTTCAAGAGGATGATAGGCATCGAAGAGGCTCCTTATGAAGTTTGTTAGCCATTTGAGCAAGGAATTGCTCTTACCTGGACTGCTTGCCTGGACTTGCAGGACCCATAGAATAATGACTGCTGAAGCTGCATAAAGAAGGTGAGACAGTCCTTTTGGGTTTCTGCTTCATGAAAGAGTCTGTCAGGCATTCTGCAGGAAACAGAAGAAAGTTACTGACAAACTGCCAATATAGGTGGAACTGTCTTTAAAATTTCCTGCTTCATGAAAAAGTCTGCTGGACACTATGGGCCAGTAGGTTTAATATGGGTGCCCACAGCATTACAGAAGAACTTTGGGTGACTGTCCAGGCAGTGATATGGTTTTGTCAATTCTAGAGTTTTGAAAGTTGCTTACAATGCACTTCCTGTTTACTTAGATAATATTATAGCTTTCTGGAATCTTTGATGGAGTTGAAGAATAAATAGTTATAGTTTTCCTTAATTATGATAAAAGATAAAGTAGATATAAAAATTGTAACTGTAATTCTTGTTTGATACCTGTTTTGTTATATGTAATCTTGCTATGTTAATGTTAAACCCTTCATTTTTATTTAGACAGAAAAGGGGAGGTCATGTGGTAGGTGATGTATGCTGTGAATATATTTATTGCCATTGGTTAATAAAGAAGCTGCTTTTGAGCAATGGCTTAAGAGAGTAAAGCTAGGCTGAAAATTCTTCACTCCCTGTTGCTTATGCTGGATCTCATTCTTGTTGTAATCTCCCCAAATATCAACCTATACTAAGAATTACCATTTAAATCTGAGGGAATAAAATTCTCTAAAGGATATATATCTCCAATCTCAGTAAGGCTTACATAGTCAACTTATTGTAATATTTTAGGATGAAAGATGTTTTTACTCTCCCTATACCACTTCTTCCTCCTTTCAAATCCAAATTTTGAACAGAGAAAAATTGAAGGTGATTTTGTAGGTGGGCTATAATAAAATTGCTAGTATGTTCATAATATGCATAAATGAACACCTTGTTTCACAGAATCAAGGTGGAGCAACAGTTCTTCAGGTTGAGTTGCTTCTGCAGATAAATGATTTATCTACTCCAGCGTTTACAAAGCTATTTCACTTTAGGGGCTGGCAGGAGCTGGAAAAAAATACTAGCTCCAAGCCTTTGGGATTCCACAGAATATACACAGCAAGGAAGGATATGAAGATGTAACTCCACAAGAGAACATACACAGACGCTCTAAAAGCTGAATAGAAAGTCTGCATTGCTGGCTGGCTTTTGCATGGGGGAACTTGCCCAAATAATGCAGTCCTGAGCCTTACTATCCTTTGTCTTTTATGTATAAACCCCACATCCTGATTGACACACTTTGGTTAATAAGAAGCATTAGTGAAAAGCAAAACTACAGAAGCCCAAGGCAGAATTAGTACACTTAGGTACTTTCCTGGATCCTGGAACTGTGATGGATTAAGTCTTTGTTTGCATTTTGGCATGTGTTAGAGTCTACGTGCTGGGTTCTAAGGTCAGAATAATGCCTCCGACATGGCGCTAATCGTGGTATGGTCTGGGGCTCTGTTACAAAGGGAGAGCTTTTCAATTCCTTGCAATACATGTATAAAGCAGAAACACAAGGCATCAACAATTTATCAAATTTCCACTTTATAATGTACATCATTATGAATTACTTATTATGGAGCAGTCCATATGTGAGAGTTCAATATGTATTATCTAGTTTATCATTATAATTACTTTTTGATACAAGTCTGGTTTCTAAATAAAGACACTGCAATGTAGGAACATAAATCATGTTTCCATGAGTAGATAATCCAGATGTTGAGATCTGAGATCTGAGCACAAAAATGAAATGACTCATGTCAACATCTGCTCTCAAATCCCAGAATACTTCTAATTCTCTACACAGGATCAGCCTGTGTGTATTAGTCAATCAAACCCTCTCCAAATATATAGAGAATGTTTAATGTCAGTATCATTAAATCATGTTGAAAATTCCCCACTGCAGACAATGTTCTTTCCAGTTGAATCTTAGAATACTCTAACAGCACTGAAAACAAGGGATTTAAATCTAACTTTCAGACCCATTACACTGGTGAAGTTTGTTAATTACAAATAGAATGTCAATGTAAAAAACCTAATAAGAAAAAAGAATTTAGGAAAATAGTTTATCCAACAAAACAAAATGACATGAGTAGCTGAGACCATCAGAATCAAGTATCACTTTTAACTATAATTGAAAACTATGTATATGAACTACTATTCTGCAGCCCATGATATGTCTTTAATTCATATATGTCTACACATATGGGAAATACATATTCAGTTCTATAACTCTGAATTTTCACTGTTTCAATGAAAATTTACCTATATCAATCTTATTTCTTAACCTTCTAATTAACTAACTTCCACCTGAATGATTAATTAAAGTGTGTGCTATTCTTTTAGTAAAAGCAGTGCTAATGTATGGGCTATATGGTCAAGAACAGACCATTTTATGTTTTTATTTCATTTGATTTTTAAGCTTTGATTATTTCTTGATTAAATTTAAATTAGAGGATCCTGAAGGATGGCTTAGTGATTAAGAGCACATACAGCTCTTTTAGAGAACCTGAGTCCACAATTTCCAATACTTGTGTGTGGTGCTTTACAACTACTTGTAACTCTAGCTCCTGGGAATCTGACACCTGTCACCTCCATGTGCACCCACACTCATGTGCCTATATGTCCATACACAGAAAACATACATATATAGAGTTTTTTTTTAAAAAGATTTATTTATTTATTATATACAGTATTCTGTCTGTTTGCATGCCTACATGCCAGAGGAGGGCATCAGATCTTATTCTACATGGTTGTTTGTAGCATGATTAATAAAAACCCAGAGACAGAAATTGGGGTTCAACCTGAAGGTCAGAAAAGTAAAACAGCCAGCCACTGGCTCTTACCTCTACCTCAGTCTGAAATGGCGATCCTGCCTCCAGGAATCTCAGAATGAGACTGTGTGAGAGCTGTCTCCTCCCATCTTATATTCTTCTCTAGTGTTGGGATTAAAGGCATGCACCACTACCACCTGGTTTCTATGGCAAACTAGTGTGACTACTGGGATTAATGGTATGTGATCACTGCCTGGTGAGGCTATTTTACTCTCTGATCTTCAGGTAAGCTTTATTTATTAAAATACAAATGAAATATCACTACAGTTGTGAACCACCATGTGGTTGCATGGAATTGAACTCAAAACCTCTGGAGGATCAGTCAGTGCTCTTAACCTCTGAGCCATCTCTTCAATACACATATATAGAGTTTAAAAAATAGCACAAGTCCTAAAAAGTTTTAAATTAGAACCCCCATCTCATTTTTCCTTCCTCAGTGTCTTAAGTGCTAATAGGAAATCTTGCCTGCCTATCTCACTTATATCATGCCAGGAACACAAGGCTAGCTTAACTACTTATTTGAAAGGATTATGTTCCAAAGGATGGACAGGATATAGAGATGACACACAGGGTTAGTAACCACTAGCAGATGTTATCCTGAGACTATCAAAGAATGACCAGTCACTGAGATCTAAAGACCAATCATACTGCATTTGATGGCTACTGACAAGCCCTTCCCAAAAGGATCAAGAAAATAAACTCTCAGCCTTCCTCTTTTCCTTCATTCATCACAGGAAGAAGATAGCCCAATAGACGTTCAGGGAGCAAAAGAGAATCTCAATGGTCCACCTCTGAGGGCACGGAGCTGGCAATATAGTATTTGAACAATGTAGGCATTGGTCCCCTTTGTTTCACTATCTTCTACACATAGCGGGGCTTGTTTAAGTTGGGATGGAGAAGTAATTGTTCTTATTAGAGAAGAACACTTCAGTACAACCTAGAGATGCTGGGTTATTCCTAAGAGTTCTAGCTAGTTTTAAGTTAATTTGACATAAGCTAGAGTCATTTTGGGAGAGGCAACCTCAATTGAGAAAATCTCCCCATGGGTTGGAGAGATGGCTCAGCCATTAAAGGCTAGGCTCACAACCAAAAACTATAAGACAAAATGTCCCAACCAGATTGGCCTGTGGGTAAGCTTTCGTTGCATGTTCTTGATTGATATTTGATGACTGGTGATTGATGGTTAATGTGGGAGGAACCAGCCCACTCTGTATGCTGCTACCCCTGGACAGTGGTATATATAAAAAAAAAGGTGAGAAAGCCATGGAAAACAAGCCAGTAAGCATCATTCCTCCTTCCTCCATGGTCTCTGCTTCAGTTCCTGCCTCCAGGCTCCTGCCTTGAGTTCCTGCCCTAACATCCCTTTTTGGTGGAGTGAAGGCTGCAAGATGAAATAAACCCATTCATCCTCAAGCTCATTTTGTTCAAGGTGTTTTATTCCAGCAATAGAAATTGTAATTCACTAAGTATATTGGCCAGCTTTACCCTGAAATCTGCTACGCTGATGCTTTCTCAAAGTCAGAAACTGATGGGTCAACATAATATTCATGTTTTTAGAGTTGTTTGGGTTTAGACATGCAGTTTATCCATTTGGAACTTTGTTTTTTTTTTTTTCACTGTTGGATCTGCTCTCCATTTTCTCCTCTCTCTGTTTTATTCCATCTCCCATTTGGTGACTAAGACAGGGGCAACATTACTACCCAGTTTCTATGGCAAACTAGTGTGGCTCCTGGGATTAACAGTATGTGACCACTGCCTGGTCTGTAAGGCTGACCAGTGAGGCTGTTTTACTCTCTGATCTTCAGACAAGCTTTATTTATTAAGATACAAATGAAAGATCACTACAGTTTGTGATCCACCATGTGGTTATAGGGAATTGAACTCAAGACCTCTGGAAGATCAGTCAGTGTTCTTAACCTCTGAGCCATCTCTCCAATCCACATATTGTTGAGATGGCTTGGTACACAAAGGTGCTGATCACAAGCCTTGAGTTTGATCCTTAGAACCCAAATGGTAGAAGAAGGGAACTGACTTCCACAGGTTGTCTTCTGACTTCCACACTCACATTATGGCACACATATACTCATAAAAACACAGGTGAATAAATAACAAACAATATTTTTTTTTAAAAAAAAGAGAATCCACTTGAGACAAAAAATCCTAGAAACAAAAACCACTTGTTTATTTCATTCTGACCCAGGTAAGACGACAAGCCCTGCAGTGTACACCCCATGGCCTCACTTCCTGTTTTGCATTCAATTCTACACAGTCTCCGATCGTCCACTACCTCCAGCACACTGTGATTTCCCCCCGTAGGGTCAAAGTGGAGGCTGATCAGAAATGCTTGCCTGGATATTGTTGTTTCTTTTAACTCTTACTCTTTCAGGGGCTACCACACCGCTCCCAAGTAAACATACATGGAGTCTTATTCTTACTTATGAATGCCTAGTCATAGGATAGCTAGCTTTTTAAAAATTATCCTGTCTACCCTTTGCCTCTGGACTTTTGTCCCTCTGTGTTGTCTATACCTTCCTTTACTTCTTATTCCATGGCTTGATGTGTAGTTGGGTGGCTGGCCCCTGATGTCCTCCTCCTTCTCCTTTTTCTCACTGCTCGATCTTCTCTTCCCAGATTTCTCCTCCTATACATTCTCTCTGCCTGCCAGCCCTGCCTATTTCTCTTTCCTGCCTAGCTTTTGGCCGTTAACATTTTTATTAGACCAATCAGGTGTTTTAGACAGGCAAAGTAACACAGCTGCACAAAGTTAAATAAGTGGAACATAAAAGAATGCAAAACATCTTGCATCATTATCAAATGTTCCACAGGATAAACAAATGTAACACATCTTACAATACTCTACAACAGTCTATATCTCACACTCTTGTACAAAAGGGTTGGTACGGGGCAAGGGTTGCAAGAGTCTAATAGACAAACTGCCATCTGGTATTTTATCTTGTATATGACTAGATTTGAAAGGAGTTTTGCTTTCTTTGGTGCATACCTTTTCCTCTTACCAACATCCAAGCATCTCTTTACTAATTTCTGAAAGTAATCATTACTCTACCCAGTCCCTTACTGTCTTTCTATGTCAATTTAAACAGTATCCACTGGACATCCAGTTGTGGCAGCTTCTAAAACATTATCATCTTACCTAGCCCTCACTTCTTAATCTATCCTACTGTTGTCTTACGGTCTAGAGTCTCCCATTTAATTCCACCAACCCATCTGCTTACTGGAAATGTTTCCTCCCTTTTCTTGTCCACAAAATTATTTTCTCTTTCCCTTTGGCTACAGTTCAAATCTTCATTATGTTGCATAATTGGTAACTCCCCTTTTATTCACTCAATTCTTTCTTTTTATTATGTTTTAATATACTTTTTCACATAATATATTTTGATCATATTCTTTCACTTTCCTAACTCCTCTTAGATTTTCCCTGCCACTCTATCCACCCAACTTTATGCTCTCTCTGTCTCTCAAAAAAAATTAACAAGCCAACCAAAGAAATAAACCCATAATACTAAAGGTGAAAAATAGAAAACAAAAAACAATTACATCAGAGAAATTTCTTTTTGGTGTAGGTGGAAATTATCACAGAGACCTTCAATTGACTAATGTGTAGGGAGTGAGAGACTGGATAACTGAGTTCCAAATGGGATGTCTGTAGCACCCCTTTCTTTACAAGGTTCAGAGATGTCTGTAGAAAAGGATATGGAAAGAAGATAAGAGCTGGCGGTAGTGATGAACATTAAGGAACAGTGTCTTCCAGACACAATAGGCCTGATCAACACAAACTCACAGAGTCTATGGCAGCATGCACAAAATCTGCATAGGTACAAACCAAGAAAAATGCCAGCACTGATAAAGGAAAGTGGGCACAAAGACAGACACAAACAATAAGTTCTTTGCAACTGATACCTGATGAGAAAGAGAAAATCAGTTTTTTCAATGTTGTGGCAGTGAGTGAATCAACCACACTTCATGGCAGGCTCCATGCCCAGGAGTAGTTTACTAACAGGTAACAGACTTTGTGTTCTTTTGTTTACTTGTATGTAGTCACTCAATACTTAACTGATCATTCTGAAGTGATATATTTTACATTATCATGCTGGTAACGAATGTTATTTTTGTAAATCACCATATTTAGGACAATGAGTATCATCATTATTGTCTTTATGTGTTTTATTCATAATACTGAAGAGTGAGTTTCTGGTAATGACACTCTTTGTGGTGTCTTATATTGCAAGAGATATCTTGCCTGGCCCTTAAACTCTGAAACCAAAAGTACTTCAGAGGAGGCTTTGTGAACACACATTGTGTATTGATGAAAAACTTAAGTGCTAAGTGCTGTTAAACAGCAACAAATAATCTAAGAGGCTTAGAAAATTATCAATATATAAAAAGTAAAAGAAAAACCAACAAAGTTTGCACTTTAAAAGGTAAGCAGAAAATTTTAGAAAATTCCACGTCTCCCCACAACAATAGTTAACTGCCAAATATAGTCCCTCAGAGAGAACTGGGGCCTCTCTGGGGCCCCTCCCATACCTGTGATGGAAGTTGATGAGCTCCGTCTTGTGAAGATGTCAACAGATGCCACGAGTTCAAGAGTACAAGAATGCCATGTTCATTGAGCAGGCTCCCTCACTAGGCTCCAACAGAACAGGCTGAAAATAGAGGGAGAATAGCTTACAGTGAGGTTCCACACCACCGAGCTGAGACGAGACTGTTTGGTCTTCTAAGAAGTCGGGATTAGAGAGATGACAGCCATATTTCTCAGTTTCACCAAGCACGATAGGAAAATTCCCTCTTCCTAGTTCCTATATGCAAGCTCATGCAAGAGTGCACATGCGTCTACACACGCACACACACCACACATACAGACACATACACCATACATATACATAGACACATACAGCACACCCACACAGAAACACACACATACACCACATAGACACACAGCATACATATACACACACATACACATAGACACAGACAGCACACATAACACACATACACATTCCACACATACACACACATGCACCACACATACACATAGACACAAACATACACACCACATACATACATGGGGTGGGAGAGAGAAACAGACAGAGAAACAGAGCCAGTGAGAGGAGAGAATATAAAGTCACTTACTGCTAACAAGTTTTTTCTATTGTGCTGTCTTCCTGTTATTTTAAACGACTAATCTGCTTTTTACTTTTATTTCTGCTTTCTTCAGTCCTTTCTAGTTTATCAAAAGAATACCCTCGGCTCCACTCATTAAAACATGTTGTATTTTATGGAATGAAATGTTACCTAGGGCTAGAGTTGAAAATATAGGCCATTGAGGTCTGTAAATTAAGTTGTTGTAATTTTGTCTTTTAATGGGAATATTTGGTAAGAAATGAAACTGTGAACTTCATTTTTGTTTAGTTTTCTGTCTGGCTTCTGAGGCCCCCCGTTTTTATACTTTTAGTAAAACCTATCTAGAAATGAGGTATCTTCATTGAGCCACCATTCATTTTTGTCAGCAGAAGTATGTATTTTATTTCAGGTTAAATACAACAGAAAGTCATGGTAAAGCTGGAGCAAGCACTTGTTTTATGGATTGCAAGTCCTGTTACCATGATGAATGCCATTGTCAAACTGTAGAGTCTTTTGTTTGCAGATGAGCAAAAAAAGTTTTTGGACCAACTTTGCAAACTCGGCAGAAGGAAATAGTGTAGTTTACAAAAGGAGTATAGAAAATAATAACCCATGTACTCAAAATTGTCAAGTATCCATCAATTAAAAGGATATCATTGAAAATAAAATAATTTGCTCAAAGACTCATAGCAATTATCTTTATACACGTATACACTTGCTTGCTCAGTGACCTGGGCATCTTATTGTAAAATAAGCCTCATCTTCACCATGAGTCGTCATTTGTCAGCCTGGCATGAATCAGGCTCCTTGACGCACTACCCTAGCATGTCTTCCTCTATGCCTCAGATCTTTTTGAAAGGAGTATTAAAATAATGCACACCTTATTAAGCTATCAGAGTAAATGACAGAACACACATAAATTGCTCAAGTGTTTGCGTAGCACTTCCTGTTCTAATGGCATCCATTACTTGCGTCATTGTAATTATGGTCACTGCTTCGTTCACATTTGTTCCTGTGTGGAGCTTAAATGAACTATTATTACCCTAATTTTCCAGGTGAAAGAAATGAAGCACCAAGAAGGTCTCCAATTCTCAGGGTAACTACGCTGATCCCTGGGAATATACCTATCCTAGCAACCTTGCCAGCATTCTCTCATTTGAGTATCACTACTAGTTCAGGGCTAAGGGACAACTAACTGTTTCATCGATGTTGAGAATAGACTTTTTTGGTGTATTTACTTATACAGTGGCATTAGATTAAGAAAAGAGTCCCTGCCTCAGGGCTTCTGTACACTGTGTTTCCCACTCTCCCTTCACAAGTCCTCCTCATGACAACTAGAGGTTGTAGAATGAGAGAGAAGGGTGAGGGTGGTAAGACAGTAGCAGTCAGAAACAGGCTTGTGGATGTACCCATAATCTTTGTCCATTTAGGTTTAGACTCAGAATGCAAACGCTCAACTCAGCTACAGCAGCAATTCATCTCATAAATCAATTTGGCAAGGCATCGGCTGTAAAATCCATTACACTGAATCAGGAGTAGAGTTTACAACTAATATACCAACAGGGCACCCTTACAGGGCAATGACCTTTTAAAGTAGCATAAACCAATGTTCTTGCTTAGGTATATACATCCTTCCAATGCCAATGAGTTTGTGATGTTAGTTCTCACAAGAAAAGGGCAGACATGTTGGTGCAGATTCTCCATGGAAAAATAGATATTAGCAGAATAAATGACACTGTTTCATATTCTGGATGATCTCTTCAAACTTGTACTGACCATAACAACTGCCAGTGAATTATCTCTTTTAACAGGAAGAAGTTTGGTATCTGTTTTTTAACTGTGTCCTCATTTGGCAGTTACTTACAAATCTGGGTGCCTCCATCAAACTTCATAGACATTGTTTTCTGCACAACTAGATGCCCTAACAACTAAATCCTGCAAGTTTGTGCTTAAGGTATTTGGTAATGTTTTTCCAGCATTGAATTTGAACTGATTTTCCTTTCTTGAAAATCTGTGTTTATTTCCCTTCTATAATATTCCAATATTTTTAATTAATTAATTTGTTTTTAAAAACTACCTTTTCTCATTTTATGTACCAATCCAAGTTCCCACTCCCTCTCCTTCTTCTGCTCCCTTCACCTTCCCCCATTCCACCCCCATCGACTCCTCAAAGAGGGGAAGACTTCCAGTGGAGACTCAACAAAGTCTAGCACATTGCTTTGAGGAAGGACCAAGGCTGTGCCCAATATATCTAGGCTGAGCAAGGTATCCCTCCAAAGAGAATGGGTTCCCAAAAGCCAGTACAAGCAGTAGGGATAAATTCTGGTCTCACTGCCAGTGGCCCCAGAGTCTGCCCCAGCCATACAACTGTCACCCACATTCAGAAGGCTTAGTTTGTTCCTATGCTGGTTCCCTCGCTGTCAGGCCAGAGTTGATTGGCTCCCATTAGCTCAGGTAAGCTTTTTCATGAGTATCCCTATCATGATCTTGACCTCTTTGCTCTTATTCTCATTCCTCTCACTATTTGACTGGATTTTGGGAGCCCAGCCCAGTGCTACGCTGTGAATCTCTACATCTGCTTCCATCAGTTGCTGGATGAAGGTTCTATGATGACCTTTAAGATAGTCATCAATTTGACTACAGGGCAAGGCTAGTTCAGGCACACTCTCCACTATTGCTTAGGGTCTTAGCTGGAGACATCCTTGTGGATTCCTGGGAATTTCTCTAACTAGGTTTCTTGCTAGCTCCATAAAGACTCCCTCAATCAAGATATTTCTTTCCTTGCTCTCAATATCTGTCCTTCCCCCATCCTGACCATCCCCTTCCCTCAAATTGTCCTCCCTCTCCCCTCCTTTCTTGCTTCTCTTCTTCTGCCCTCCCTTCTCACCCCCACCCACACACTCCCAATTTTCTCAGGATATCTTGTATATTTTCCCTTCCTAGGGGAATCTATGTATGTTTCTCTTAAGGTTCTCCTTGTTACTTAGCTTCTCTGGGGTCATGGACTATAGGCTCGTTTTCCTTTGCTTTATGGTTAATATCCACTTATGAGTGATAACATACCATGCTCATCTTTCTGGGTCTGAGTTACCTCACTCAGAATGATTTTTTTTCTAGTTCCATAAATTTCAAGATGTCTTTTTTTTTTTTTAACCAAGCAGTATTCCATTGTGTAAATGTACCACATTTTCTTTATCCATTCTTTGATTGAGGGACATCTTGGTTATTTCCAGGTTCTGGCTATTACAAAATATGCTGCTGAACAAATGTCCTTGTAGTATGATTGAGCATCCTTTGGGTATATGCCCAAGAGTGGTATTGCTGTGTTCTGAGGTAGGTTGACTCCCAATTTTCTGAGAAACTGCCATACTGATTTCCAAAGTGGCTGTATAAATTTGCATTCTCACCAGCAATGGAGGAGTATTTCCCTTACTCTGCATCTTCTCCAGCACAAGCTTCATTTTTCCCATGGATTTTTATCATTTCACTAATTCAGTCATTTATTTGCTAGTAGTTATTCAGAAAAAAACATATTTGTATCTATAGCATAGATAACACCTAGCTATTAAAATACAGAATAAAAGTCTGTGCCCTGATGAAGAACAAATACCAGGAAAGATGCAGCCACAAACAGATCAATCAAATGATAGTTTGCAAATAAGGTACAATAACAGAACACAGTATGTGGGAGGGACACTGAATGGTGGCTTTTCAGATAGTATGGTCAGAGAAAGGCCCTGATGTGAGTAGTGTGCGGAAGTAGAGAGCAGTAAGGGGAAAGGCAGACAGATACTTCTGGAGACAGAGATAGGAATTTGAATTCTTTTTGGAGTCTAATGGAAACTATTAGAGAATTTTAAAAATTGTTTTTATTGAGCTATAAATTTTTCTTCACTCCCTTCCCTTCCTGCCCTCTCCCTTTCTGACCTCTCCCACGATCCCCATACTCCCAATTTACTCAGGAGATCTTGTCTTTTTCTACTTCCCATGTAAATTAAATCCATGTATGTTTCTCTTGGGTTCCTCTTTGTTGTCTAGGTTGTCTGGGATTGTGAATTGTATGCTGATTTTCTTTGTTTTATGTCTAAAAGCTACTTATGAGTGAGTACATATTATAT
This sequence comes from Ondatra zibethicus, assembly GCA_004026605.1. Classification (NCBI taxonomy): domain Eukaryota; kingdom Metazoa; phylum Chordata; class Mammalia; order Rodentia; family Cricetidae; genus Ondatra; species Ondatra zibethicus. Next base: position 21,272 of record PVIU01017862.1, read on the forward strand.
TTGATTTTCTGGGTCTGGTTTACCTCACTCAATATGATGTTTTGTAGATCCATCCAGTTGCCTGCAAATTTCAAGATGTCATTATTTTCTTCCACTGTGTGGTGCTCCATTGTGTAAACGTACCACATCTTCTTTATCTATTCTTCAGTTGAGGGACATTTAGGTTGTTTCCAGGTTCTGGCTATGACAAACAAAGCTGCCATGAACATAGTTGAGCACATGTCCTTGTGGAATGATTGAGCATCCTTTGGGTATATAGCCAAAAGTGGTATTGCTGGGTCTTGAGGAAGACTTTCCTAATTTTCTATGAAATCACCACACTGATTTCCAAAGTGACTGTACAAGTTTACACTCCCACTGGCAATGCAGGAGTGTTCCCTTCACTCCACATCCTCTCCCACATAAGCTGTCATCAGTGCTTTTGGTCTTGGCCATTCTTACAGGTATAAGATAGACTCTCAAAGTTGTTTTGGTTTGCATTTCATGATGGCTAAGGATGCTGAGCATTTCCTTAAATGTCTTTCAGCCATCTTAGATTCCTCCATTGAGAGTTCTCTGTTTAGGTCTGAACCCCATTTTTTATTGGATTATTTGTTCTTTTGATGACCAGTTTCTTGAGTTCTTTGTATATTTTGGAAATCAGCCCTCTGTCTGATGTGGTGTTGGTGAAATTTTTTCCCCATTCTGTAGGCTGCCATTTTCCTTTGTTGACCATGTCCCTTGCTTTATAGAGGCTTCTCAGTTTTAGGAAGTCTCATTTATTAACAGTATCTCTCAGTGTCCATGATATTTGTGTTATATTTAGAAAGCAGTCTCCTGTGCTCATGTATTGAAGGCTACTTCCCACTTTCTCTTCTATGAGGTTCTGGGTGGTTGGTTTTATATAACATACCTTCATGATAAAGGTCTTGGAGAGAGCAGAGATATAAGGAACATATATAAACATATTAATGGCTATGTACAACAAGCTAACAGCCAACATCAAACTAAATGGAGAGAAACTCAAAGCAATCCCACTGAAATCAGGGACAAGACAAGATTGTTCACTCTTCCATATCTATTCAATATAGTACTTGAGATTCTAGTTAGAGCACTAAGACAACAAAAGGAGATCAAGGGGATACAAATAAGAAAAGAAGTCAAACTCTCACTATTTGTTGATGATATGTAGTAAGAAGGTCTGCGGGCTGCGTCCTTCCGCCCAGCTCCCGGCCGCCAAAATAATTACACAGAAACTGTATTCATTGAAATACTGCCTGGCCCATTAGCTCTAGCCTCTTATTGGCTAACTCTCACATATTTGTTTAACCCATTTCCATTAATGTGTATTGCCACCTGACTGTGGCTTACCTGCATGAGTCTAAGCCGTGTCCGTCTTGGCCAGGAGAATCATGGCGTCTGCCACACTGCCTTCTCTCCCCCTGCATTCCATTCTGTCTACTACAGAATGGCCAAGGCAGTCTCTTTATTTAACCAATGAAAGCAACAGAAATACAGAAGGTCCTCCTACACCAATGATATGATAGTTTATATAAATGATCCCAAAAATTCTACCAAGGAACTTCTACAACTCATAAACACCTTCAGTACTGTATAGCAAATTACACGATTAACTAAAAAAAAAATCAGTAGCCTTCCTATACATTAATGATAAATGGGCTGAGAAAGAAATCAGAGAAACATCACCCTTCACAATAGCCACAAAGAACATAAAATATTTTGGAGTAACTATAACTAAAAAAATGGAAGACCTATATGACAAGAACTTTAAATCTTTGAAAAAAATTGAAGAAGACACCAGAAAATGGAAAGATCTCCCATGCTCTTGGGTAGGTAGAATTAACATAATAAAAATGGGAACCTTACCAAAAGAAATCTACAGATTCAATGCAAAGCCCATCAAAATCCCATAAAAATTCTTCTTAGACCTTGAAAGAACAACACACAACTTCATCTGGAAAAGCAAAAAAACAAAAACAAAAACAAAAACAAAAACAAAACAAACAAAAAAAAAAACCCAATCAACCAACCAAACAAAAACAATCCTTTACAATAAAAGAACTTTTAGAGGCATCATAATCCCTGACTTCAAACTCTACTACAGAGCTACAGTACTGAAAACAGCCTGGTATTAACATAAAATCAGACAGGAGGATCAATGGAACCAAATGGAAGACCAGGATTTCAATCCACACACCTACAAACATCTGATTTTTGACAAAGAACCATTAGAGAGTTTTTAACAGGGGATTGATGTGATGTTATGATCTGATTTATAGTTTACAAAAGTCTCTGCTTGCTCCATAAGAACAAATTGAAAGGGGAGAGAAGATTAGGAAAGTAACAAATAGATGTAGCTTGACTTACAGTGGTAATGGATGGAAGTCAGCACCAGGCTAGATTTTGGAGATAGAACTGATAGGGCATGTAAGGACTGATGCAGAGGACTAAAAGACGAGTTGAGGACAAATACTAAACATTTGAATTTTGGTCAACATTTCTTTTTATTTGTCCTTAAACACCATATCAAACATATTCCAATGTCATACTTCACATCTACTTTTTTGATTTCATGTCAGCACAAACATAGTTCACAGATAATACCTTAAACTCTAAGGCCCAGAGCCAGCACCCATCATCTCTGATCGAGTGTAACAACGTTCCAACTGGACTCATTCATTTCATTTCTATACTGTTCTTTAAAATTTACTCTGTATTATGCTTCTGGTCAGTTGAACCCTTTTCATGAATTTCCAATCCATTTAAAATAAAACTTCAATTCTCCATGATTTCTTTTTTTTTTTCTTTTTGGTGTCATGTTTTCTAATGCTCAGCATGGTCCAGTCCCAGCTCATCAAACTCCATCCACACCAACCTTCCTGACCTTTGATCATACTAAGTTTATTTTCAACTTTGAACTTTCCATTTGTTATTTCCTCCACTGAGAACTTGTACTCCTAGCTTTTCAATTGACTGACCGTTTCTCATCATTTAAACCTCAACCCAAATGTCACATTCTCAACACAGCTTTGTCATGAAATACAATTTGAAGTGGACATTCCTTACTCCTAACTTGTCTTAGTCAACATCACATTTCCCTATATTTTCTTTATCCCTGTTAGATTTTACTTTGTTTGTTTACTTCCTGACTTGCTTATCTGACTTCTCTGTTCTAGAATGCAATTTCTACAAGAGCAGTACCTACCTTCATTGTGTCCCGGAAATATGCTCAGGGCCTAAAAATTTGATATATAGTCAGAATTCATTAATATTATTCAACAACTTCCAGAGGGTTTCTATTGTTAAATATTTACATCATCTATGAACTGGTTATTTGCCAGCCCCACCTCCTACAAACACCAAAGTATTATTACATAACATGCCACCATTTAAACTTCTTCTTAGACTTATTTTTTTGTACTTAATTTCTTCTCTTGCCCTCCTGCTACTATAAAGCCAGTCTGAGTTGAGGAAACTAGAAAAACATTTTGCTATTATAATAACTTCCCAGATCTGTTCTGAAGAAAAGTAACATACTTTCAACATACAAAATTATTTATATGAAATTATATTTAAGGTTCCAATGCCTATATTGACCACTAATATATTTTAAAATATTGATAGTTCTCTACAAAAGATATAAAACGTCTCTCTTTTACACATATATAAACAAATAAGCATATCCCACTAACCATTTTAAAGCCACTATACCTACCTATCAGAGAATACCTTTCTTTCAAGCTAATTGTTACTTATTACACAAATATTTGTTTCAAAAGGTTTGCCCTTTTGTTTTCCTGGAAACACACACACACACACACACACACCACACACTTCTGCATGTCGTTTGCTGGGCAAGTCTGGGATAACGGTTGGTGAAAGTACCCATTTTTAAAAGAATCCTGCTGAGATTATGTGGAAAGATTAGTAATGGCTAATAATTGCAGGCTGCTCTATAGCAGGATTTCTTGTGATCCATCAACCAGCTCCCAAATCATGACAGGGAGACTTATTATTATTTATGGATGCTCAGCTTATACTTGTTTTTGGCTAGCTTTGTTCCTTTAACTGAAATCAAACTGTTTTTCTTCATCTTTGTTTTGCCTTGGGCCTTTTTAAATTTCTTTTATTCTGTGTCTGTCTGTCTGGTGGCTGCCTGGACCCCTGGCCATGGGGGTCTCCCTCTCTTTCTCTCTCATTCTATGTCTCTTCTTTCTCAGTCTAAATTCCTGCCTGCCAGTCCCACCTATCCCTCTACTGCCTAGATATTGGTTGTTCAGTTGTTTATTAAGCCAATCATGTGTCTTAGGCAGGCAAAACAAAACACCTTTACATAGTTAAAAATAATATTCCAAAACACTGCTCAGTTCATTGATTTTTTTTCTTATTTAGAAGATAGCCATTCCTTTATTTTCGCTGTAGTTGATATATAATAGAATGATCTCAAGGTACACAACTGAACTCCCTCCAGGCATGAGAATATATGCCTTTATAAATGGAAATCTTGCTGCCAATTTAAAAAGGAAATTATATGGGTTGAAATTAATACTTTCCATTTGTTCTATGCAAACATGTTATCATCATTCTCATGACTAAAACCTGACCCAGAAGGCAAGTAAAACTGACAATAAATTGATGTTTTTATATAAAGGTTTATATGTTTTTTTGGTTATTATATGCAGATCCCCTCTTCTTCAAATGATGGAAAATGAAAGTCCCTTTGCGATTTTATTTCTAAGGAGTATAGGTAGTATTTTTCTTTCAAACTCTTCATAATCATACTATCCATCATTGTCCTGTTCAATTCTAAATATATGACTCTTTACAAACATTAATTCTCTCAATGCCACTATGAAGTAAGATAGGTTGATCTGATAGATCAATTAGTCAGTGCACATGTTGTGAGGACACTGAAGAAATTCCTGGCTTTAAAAGAACTGCCCTTTCTTATTGTTTTTTCCCTACAGAGTAACTAGTTATTAGTCACTTCTCAGAGAAAATGTACTATTTATTTCTGAAGTAGATCAAAACCTATTGGCAGTGTTGAACTAAAATTACACCCCAAAATGTACTGTATTAATTATGATCAATGTATTAGTTGTATGTGAAAAAGTTAGACAAACTAGTTTATCTCCAGGACTCTGTTCAGTTGGACTTCCCAGATCACATACACCCTTAATTCAGATGATGATTATTCATGAACCCTGGCTTCAGGTGCAGTTGGAAGTTTAAGATTAATTAAAGTTGATATGTTTTGTTGATGAAATATGTCAGTAACCCTTCCTTTCTTTATGAAGGGACTCCAAATTGCTTGTAGGTGTCAAAGGAAGTGAAATAAATATGTTTTTCAGAAAGTATAATACTTTTGAATTTGCAAAACCCATAAAGACTTTCTGTATACTAACTTTTCTCCGCTATAAAGTAAAATGATACTTAAAGAATAGAATTTTATTTGCTGGGATGGAACATAATAAAATGCCAGTCGAGAGCTAGGTATGCTGGTGTATACTCTTAATTGCAAAGTCAGGAGGATTATGAGTCACAGGCCAGCCTTGGCTACATTATGGAGAACTTTTCTCAAAATATGTCAATAAGTTAGTTAATTAAAATAAATAAAATTCCAGTTGAATTCTCATTGGCTGGCCTTCCTAACACAAATCCTTCAGCTTGGGAGTCAACATTTTAATTAACATTATAAACCTGAAAGGTGATTAACAGATGAAAACAAAAATAATTGCCTAGATATTTAGATATCAATTCAGATATTTAATAGCTATTGGCTTTTGCTATGTAATGAAATAGCCCAAGCTTAATGATTGAAAATGGAAACAATTTAATGAGTAAATAATTTGGGTGTTTGGCAGCTTAAGTTATGTCCTTCTGAGTAATTTAGTATCTGCTGGAATTGTTTATGACTTTGTGTGTTTGCTGGGTGTTGACTTTTCTCAAAGCACTTCTTGTTCAACAATTCATCTGTCCTTTGTGTACTGTCATACTTGAGTAGGCTGTTGAGCAGTTCTTCAAAAGGACAAGCATAAACATTCAAATCCTCTTGAAATCTATCCTCAAACATAGAATCATTTCTGTTAGATGCTACTGGCCAAACAAAACCCTTGAAAAAAGGATTGAGGACTGTTAAATTCAGGGAGAGTTGAAGATGTCAAAGTAGTTAGTTGCACGGATAGAAATACTCTGACCCAAGAATCTGTTTAAATTATGGGCTTAAACACAGAGAAATTATACCCCTGCTATAACCTCATGATCAAAGTGTAACCTCCCAATTTTTGTTTTGGATTTGGTATGCTGACAGTTTCCTGACCAACATACTCTAAGGTCATTAATATTTGTTGTAAATAAGCACGTTGACACTCAGCTACGTTTAATTCTTCCTTGTCCAACCGTTTTCTTCTCTTCCTCACATTACAGAAAGTAGCTTCATTCTTCCTCTGTACCTTCAGTACTATGGTGCCCAGATACTGGAGGTATGGATTTAATTTTAGCACAGGATTCCTTGTGTCAACATCATAGGTTATGTCCCCTCTCTCTACGATCAAGGGCTCACAAGCTTGATCATGTTTTCTCCAGCAGTAGTATCAGTTCAATACCCAAGTCTGATCACCTAGACTTACAGAGATTATACCTTTCCAGTGACTGATTACTCGAATAGATATGGGTGCTAATTCCTACAGGGTGAATTTGAACTAATAAGAGAAGAGACAGAAAGGAGTTTGCATACAAACTCCTGGCCCACTCTTCTAACCAAACCAGATGTTTCAGGGAATCCATAACGTCACAAAGTGTGGGGGAAAAAATCCGACACAGCTGATCAACTGGCCAGGTTTCTTGTGCTTTGTGAATGACTCAGTAAAGCATTGCCCTTTATCAGATTTTCCCCCTTCCTTGACTGGATCTCCCCTTCCCTCATTCAATACATCATGCCCAAAGAACATGTTCATAAAGTGGTGTGGCTTTAACTGTTTTTTTTTTGGGGGGGGGGTAACAGGATAAAACAAAAAAGCATGAAAAACAGAAACTGTCATGCATTTGTTATTTTCAACTAAGTAAACATGGAGTTGGAGTACTTCTTAGTTTTGAGTTTTATCCAACAAATGACTGATGGTTGTATTTAGGAATAGTCTTTATTGTCTGAAGCATATTGTAGTTTGTTGCTTTGCTGAAGCTTAACTTATCCTATGCTTTGGGACAGATTGGCAGAGTTACCTAGCTAGATAACATCTGCAACCTGCCTAAGCAATGCCAGTTTCAGCAAAAAAATATTCTGTGTTATGACTTTTTTTAACTCCTAAAGAAGACAATTTTTACTGGCTCATCATTGTGACAGAAACACTTTAAAATTATAATGGCCTATAATTGCATATAAATACAAACCCAAGGATAAACTGTTTATGATATTATTCCCTTTATAATGATGCAATATAAGTAAAAAGTTGAATTCATTGTATCATGTGACTAATAAAATTTAAGCAACATTAATCGGTTACTTAAGTTTTTACTAAAGGCAAACAAGTACATTAATATTACATGTCCAAATAGTATAGTCTGTCATTTCATGGACTGAGTTTCCTACCACTTATTCCATTTAGAGAATTTTAAAGATAGTATTTAACTTTTTCATCATATAGAATGGACCATTCACATACTGGCTTTGCCTTTGTGTTTTCCATGAGCTCCAAACAATTAAAGTATAATATTGCTACAAAGCACAAAGTAGATTTCAGAGTATCACAGCAGACAATTATGTAAGCAAATATAAGTGAAAATAGAATACTTTCAAAGGCTAATTGTTTTGCCATTATTATTTATTGTGTGCGCTTCTATGTACACATACAGACATACAAAGGCCGCAATATTCATGAGGAGTTGGAGGACATCTTGAGCTAGTCTATTCTCCTTCAAGCATATTGATCCTAGTGTCTGAGCTCAGGTAATCATTCTTAGTGACTTATCAGAATAGGTGAAAAGTGCTCTTATAATGATCCATGTCACTGTTATCTACTAAAACATTTGTTAAAAACAAATTTTTACCTTTTAGAGTATAATATAATTACATAACTTCCCTTTCTTCTCTGAAACCCCTCCCATGTACCCTACTCCCAACTCTCATTTAAATTCATAAACTCACTTTAAAAAAATGTTGTTATTGTATGTATATGTGTGGTGGTGGTTGTGGTGGTGGTGGTTTGTGTGTGTGTGTGTGTATTCCTAAATATAGCAATACAGCATGCTCAGTCTGTATAATGTTATTTGTATGTATATATGTTTTCAGGGCTGACCATTTAGTATTAGATAACCAATTGGTGTGCTCTTCCTTAGCTGCCTATAGTTATTTGACTAGGGACGAGGCCTTGTGAGCTTTCCTCCTTCCATGTTACCATGTCTATTGGTACTGCCCTTGTCCACATCATATTTAGGCAACGAAATTGGTGAGGATTTATGGGTGTAGCTTCTCTGACACTTCTCAGAGGGACAATTTCATAGCAAACTTCCTGTTCCACTGAATTATACAATCTTTCTGTCACCTCTTAAGCAATTATCTCTGAGCCTTAGTTATGTGCAGGAGTTTGGTTGTAGATGAATTAGTAGGGACTGGGCTCCACAGCTCTGCATTTTGGTGAGCTGTGGTTTTCTGTAATGGTGTCCATCTTCTGCAAAGAGAAGTTTCATTGATGAAGGGTGAGAACTACACTTAACTGTGAATATAAAGACAAATATTTATAATGTGGTTAGAGACCATGCTGTTTTAGTAATGTTGCAGTTGTAGGTTCTCTTCCAAGATCCATGACTTCATTATCTCTGGGTAAGTGCCTACGTTTCTGTTGCCAGGCATGATTTTCCCTTTTGTTAAGTGGGTCCTAAGTCCAACTAGAGAGTTGGTGGTTACTACCAAGACATGCATGCCACTAGTCCACTGTAAGGGTTATTGTTCCATGCTGGTTGTTCTTGTGGTTATTAACATTTTTAAGTAAGGGAAGCATAATTTACTTATTTTGGAATATTGTATCAAAAGATTCAGCACACAGTCACTTAGCCCCATGTTCCAGGGCAGTGAACCATGGTGGCAGGGACCTGTGTCAGAGTCTTCCCTTCAGGAAGCAGACATACAAGTAATATTTTTTTTTCTAAAGCAAAAATTTATGGGATTTTTCCCTAAAAGAATTTTTTTAAGGGATTCAGTGTTTATACAAAAGTAAGGGATGGACATTTTCTTTGAGGTCATTGTGAAAGCTAACAAGTGTAAAGAGATGGGAAGAGATTATATCTCACAAATAGAGTACTTGCCTGGCATGTGCAAGACTCTGGATTCTATTACTAACAAACATAAGAAAGATTAAAGAGATGTGTTTAGGGGGAATATAAAAATGCAGAGATGTACATTCCATGGATTTTATGTGTAGTCACCTAAGTAAACTTGTAAACATACATATTGAAATAATGTAGGTGATAGGTTCTAAGGTGGTCATTCAGAAGAAATGGAATGTGATGTTCTTATTAACTTCAAATATAATTAAAATGATAACCCACATTTTTAAAAGTCACTGTGGGGGCATATATCTATAATCTTAATAGCCAGGAAGGTGATGCAAGAGAATAACAAGTTTAACCTGTGTTCCAAAACCCTGTCTTGAAGCACACACACACACACACACACACACACACACACACACACACACACACCTCAATTAAACTCAAAAACATAAAAAAGCTATTTCTGTAAACTCCCGGGAAGACAAAGTCTCCTTGCTGAGATGATATTCTCAAGAGCTGTGTTGTTATTTGCTTTTTGTCTTTTAAATTTACTTATCATCTCTTTGTCAATCAGGTAAAAATCCCTTAATCCTTAGTGTTATAAAAATATGTACATGTGGTGACTGGAGAGATGGCTCAGAGTTTAACTGCATTAACTATTCTTCTCGAGGACTTCGGTTCAATTCCCAGCACCCACATGGCAGATGACAGCTATCTGTAACTCTGGTTCCATGATATCTGACACCCTCATACAGACATACATGCAGGCAAAACTCTGATTCACATAAAAAATTAAAATAAAAGAAATCATAAAAAATACATATGAATACATAATAGTTTGAATATACTTAAGATCAGGTGGTCAAAATCCTTATCCTAACCTAAGGATGAAAAAAGTGAAATTATTTCACTGAATTACTCCAATTTTCATGGTGCCATGTAGAGAAATCTCATTGTAGCATATTTTCCTATATACACAAGCTACTATCCAACACAGTTCTGTAGCCATTCAGTCACAAAGAAACACACAAAGGCTTATATTAATTATAAGCTGTTTGGTCTGTTGCTCAGGCTTATTACTAACTAGCTCTTATAACTTAAATTAAACCATAATTCTTGTTTATGCTTAGTCACATGGCTTGACACTTTTTCTCAATAAGGCATTCTCATCTTCCTTCCTCTGCATCTGGCTGGTGACTGATTCTCTGCCTTTCCTCTTCCCAGAATTCCCTTAGTCTGGTTGTGCCACCTATGTACTTCCTGCCTGGCTACAGGCCAATCAAAGTTTTATTAAACTAATACGAGTGTCAAATCTTTACAGTCTACAAGTGCATTATCCTACAACATTCTTACTTTTATTTGTTAATTGTTTTTCACCCAACATTCCCTTAGAATACTTATTTCTTGATCCTAAAATATTGATAACCTTATCAGTTACTTTTTCTAGAATCTGCTTTTTATCTTTAGAGCTAAGACATTTAACTAAAAAATATTTCAATCTATTGAACATTTGAACACATTTTCAACCTTGTTTATTTGCCCTTTCCTTCACTTATATTTCTCTTTCTTTCATTTTTATTCTACATTTATCATTTTGTCTACATTAATTTTATATCTTATTTCCTTTTAAAGATTTTTGCCAGTTGTATTTTATTTTTAATTATGTGTATGTAAATGGGTATGTATACAAGAGTACAAGTACCCTTGGAGATCAGAGGCATAGGATCCTCTCAGAACTGAAGTTCCAGGTAGTTGTGAGCCACCTGACATGAGTGTTGAGAGCAAACTCAATCTTAACTGTTGATTCACCTTTTCAGCCCCCTGATTTCTTTTCAATTTCACATCTATATCTGCTACTACTTGTATTTATTTCTCATATGTTTCCTATTGACTCTCTTGTTTTCATCACCTGCTTAATTTCTTTTCAAAAATGAGATTTCATGGGACTGGAAAGACCGTTTAGTGCTTAAAAGTAGTTGTTGTTCTTTCAACCTACCCTGGGTTCAGTTCCCAGCACCCACATGGTGGCTAAGCCTAGCTCCAGAGGAACCGATACCCTTTTTTGGGCCTGCAAGGGCATTACATGCACATGGTGTACAGTCATACATTCAGATAAAACATCCATACATATAAAATAAAAATAAACAAGTCTCTTAAAATGTATTTAAAAATAAGGTTGCTGTGTACTTTTTACAAATTATAGAAGATTTGTTTTTAATCCTTAGATTTAAGTCGTACTTATTGTAACATATGTTCATTATTTTACTTTTTGATTATGTTTCTGCTTATTAGTTTGTTTTTTATTTCTACTAATAAATCTGAATTTTTACTTCTTGAATTAGAGAAGTTCTGATTAAATTCAATTTAATTTAATTATGATGATGATGACGATGATGATAATGTTGATGATGTTGCCTGTGCCATGATTCATATGTAGAGGTCAGAGCACAACCTTTTAGAGTCAGTTCTCTTCTTCCACTAGAGATTCTGGTCCTACATCAATCTCATATTGTCAGGCTTGCACAACAATTACCTTTACCTACTCTACTGTGTTGGTCTTCACCTACCTACCAAGGCACCAAGTTAGTAAGAGCTCTCTGGACTTCCATCCCAATATTTTAATGTAAAAGAATACAATTTTTTCATTTCTAAACTACTGTTTGGTAGGGTCCTTGTTATATGAGATGCAATTCTGAATCGATACATGTCAATTATAAAGGAGATCTAGGCCATGTATATATATATATATATACTATAGACCATATAACATTGACATATTCATAAAACAAGCTATAAGAAAAACAGATAACTATATTTTAATTAGTAAACCTTAATATATTTTTCCTCATTCATATTGTCCCAACTATGCAGAATTATACAAATATATGGGAAGTAAAAATTCTATAATTAATGAGGTAAAACTAATTGTTATGTCAAGCACAGTCACATAGGCCTATAATCCCAGGATTTAGGAAACTGAAACAGGAGCCACATAGATGAGGTAAAACTAAGGTAAAGTGTTTGCATAGGCCTATAATTCCAGGACACTAGAAGCTGAAACAGGAGGTTTAGAGATCCAAGGCCAAGCTGAGCGACAGATTCAGACTCTGCTCATATAAACATGCAAGTAAATAAGCAAATAGAAAAATAAATAGTTTAAAAGTAATTGTAATATGTTGGCCTCATATTAACTTATGGGAGAAGCAAAACATAGGATAATTCCAAAGAAGAATAATGTGATATTTAAACTTGACTTTTTGGCGGGCAAGAAAAGTGAATTAAAATTTACCATAAGTATTTTAAGTGCAGTTATTGCTTTCTTTTGTTCTCCCACCTTTGATTTATGGATTCATAAAGTATGTCATTATACACAAACAAATTTCAAATCCTCGTATCTTTCTTACATATTATTCTTGCATTGTAAGATGTTTTTCTTAATCAGAATGCTTTATGCCTTAACATTTTCTTTGTCTGATATTATTCCAGCAACACTAGGATTCTTCAGAAAAGTTATATGAGTATTTTCTATGTTCTCTTTTTAAGTGTTTTTATTATTATACTAATGGTGTTTATTTTGTACAAAAGATATGGTTGAGCTTCATTTCTTTTCAAATCTCACAGTTCAACACCTTTCTAAAATTGGACTAAAGAATTATTCTGCAAGAGGGAACCCATGCCTAGCACTGTAAACCTGGCCAAAGACCCTTGGCTTGGAGGTCATAGGCCCTAGAGCAGAATCTACCCACTAGCAACTCAGTGAGATTATTTTTAAAAGAAGACATGAAGTTGAGACGTAAGGCCGGGGAGTTCTGAGAGGAGGTGAAGATAGAATGGAGGATGGATATGACCTAAGTATATTAGCAAATAATAAATTATAAAAACCTCAAAAGGCCTAGATGGGGTGCATGCCTTTTATCTCAGCACTCAGGAGGCAGAGGCAGGGAAACATTCTAGGCCAGTGTGGTCTACATAGTGAATTCCAAAACAGCCAGAGCTATAAGTAAGACCCTGCCTCAAAATAAAAGCAACCAAACAACAACAACAAAGCACATAATGTCCAAAATATTCAAACCATTTACATGTAAATGTGATTGTTTACATATTTATATTGCTTTTATAAAAGTATGTTTTAGTTTTTCTTTCCTTTCTTGTTTTCTCTGCATTAAATAAATATTATTTTGTTATTCTACTTCTCTTATGAAATTTCTATTGGGTTTTTACATTTATAGTTTCTAGTTATTTACTGGTCTCTAAATATAACAACAACAATGGCTTTCTTTTTTAGAAGTTTGATTTTTGTTTGATGGTGCTTGTAATGTAACCAAGGGAATTATACATCTACCACTGAGTCATACTCCCAGCCCCACTGTATGTGATTATTGATGGTTTAAAGCACTGGGTTATAATTTGTTCCTTCAGTGAGGATATGCCTTTGTTTCTGTATGGCAGTGATGTTCGGATGCCCAGCCAATCAGGTATGGAGCTGTTTTAAAGCTGGCTATCAGTAATTCTTAAGGCTTAACTATTTACTATTCAGTTTTATTTTAAAATTATGTGTCTTTGGGGTAGTTCATTCCTCACAGGTTGCAATCTGAAATACCACTCCCACATGTTGAAGCCTAATAAACTTCCAGAAGCCTTAATGTTTTCAGTTTCTCAGCCACCACTACTTGCATTGTGTTTGCTTTGCAGGTGTATTCTCCCTAGCTTCTGAGTCTATCCAAAGGCAGTATCACATTTTTAAATGTGTAGAAATAAGTAGTAACTTCCTATAGGACTAACGAGAGTAATTTCTTATTATCCTAGGACCCCATGGATCAAGAATCCAGCTTCATAAATTCTCATTTGATCTGTAAACAGAAAAGATCTAACCTAAGCCTAGAGAACAGACAGCAATAATCTGTTTAAGTCGGACCATGTTGCTTGTTGCTTTGAGTCTACAGACAATTATGGTACCTACATCTTGTCTGTGGAAATTTTGGACAAGTTTCTTAGGACTGCTTAGATAAACTCAGCGAGTTTAGCAGCAGGAATTTAATCTCAGTCTAGAGGTCAGAAGCATGAAATCCAAGTTATATCAAGGTTGGTTCCTTCGGGAGGCTGTGAGAGGCCGCTTATTCTTTTCTCTCCTCTAGCCTCTGGCGGCTGCTGGCAGTCCTTGCCATTCCTTAGCCTGCAGCTGTGTTACTATCTGCCTCTACGTCCAATTCCCCCTTCTTGCAAGGAAACCAGTGACATGATTACAGACCACATGAATTTATTATGACTTTATCTTAACTTGTTAGCACCTCAAAAGCCCCCATTCTACCTTCAGAAGTACCAGGGGGTACACAAATATTTTTGGAGGACACATTTCATTGTACAAAAGCAATTAAATGCCAGATCACTGTCATCATGGAGTTCCTTCATTCTTGTATATAGGACTTCCAGCTTTGTTGTAGAAGTTCCCATAGTAATTACTGATGTGGAATGAACATTCAGCCCTATGTAAAAAGTATTCTGTCACAGCTCTGTTTGGGAGGGTGTGCAGACTTAGTGGAAAAAAACACTGACATTTCAACATCATGAACCCTCTGGTTGGAGCCTTAATCACAAACTTCAAGTCTCTTAGAACTGTGTGGAAACAACTTTTTGTTATTTAAGTTCCCTTATCTTTGGTGTTTTGTTGTGGCAGCCTAGGATAACTAGCACAGGCTGAGTCAGTAAATGCTGCACGTAATATTTCTTTCATTTTGACCCTATATTTTTAGAATTAATTGAAATGCATATTTCGAAGGTGTTCAACCACATAAAACAGAGAATCAAGTGATTGCAGTTCTTTGTTGATATTTCCTTTTTTGAGACAGGGACTTACACAGCCTATAGCTGAATATGATCTTAAACCCCTATTCCTTCTGCATCCATCTCCTAAGAGCTAGATGACAGGCAGGAATTACCATACCTTATACAACTATGCTGTTCTTTGGTTTTCACAGAAGCACCTAATGGGTCACACTTTGCCCTTCACCTTTGTGGTTCACTGGAACGAAAGTCTAGGTAGAAATGTAGTAGCAAAGATGATTGTGGGCTAAATAGAGTCATTTCCTTACAAGTTAAACCCTTCAGTAAAGACAAAGATAGGCTGACCTCCTCAGAAGGTACTAGAAGAGCCGATTCTGCTGGCAAAGCAGAACTTACAATGGTTAGAGGTCTCTGCCTTATTAGGAGCATCTAATAGGATTGCCTCCCAGTTTTAAAATCTCATTCTTCCCACAAACAAGCTCTAAGTTTATCCCTAAAAGTGTTGTGACACTGGGAATTTAGTTAGCATAATTCAGAACTTCAGGAAGAAACCTGGCTTACCATTTTAGAAATCTCAGCCTTTTAGATACAAAAGAGAACCATTATTTCTCGTTAGACAAAACCACTTTCCCATCCTCTCTGTGGAAAATGATATGAGAGTTTAGATCTCTTGAGTTAATCCTTTCTTTAGGTCTTTTTCCCAGCACAGTTAAGAGAAACCAACCAATCCTTTCATACTATTGGATACATCATATTCTAACTTGCCAAATATATGTTCAATCCAATCCATGATTTCTATATGGTATTATTTTATGTATCTCTAATTCTCTATTCTGCTGTTGACTCTCAGTGCCTTCCTAGCCACTGGGAATATGCTCATTAGTGCTTTGAACTCTAATCTTATTTTCCTAACACACAAAATCAAACTTGCTCTGGAACAGCATTTGGTATAAAAATCTGTAACCTTTTGAGTTTCATCAAAGGAAAATCAGTAATACCTATCTCTAACTATGTTGTAGGAGGCTGCTTGTTTGTTCCCAGTTGTCCATACTCAAAATAACCACTCAGAAACTATATTATTTAAATCACTGCTTGGCCAATCACTTAAGTGTATTGCTAGCTAACTCTTAAATCTTTGGTTAATAAATAAACAAATAAAATAATATTTCTATTATTTTATATTTTACCACGAGGCTTGTGGCCTATTGGCAAGGTTCCGGCTGGTGGCTTCATGGTGTCTCCTGGCTCTGCCTTCATTCTCCCAGCATTCAGTTGAGGTCCCCCCAGCTATGTTCTATCCTCCTAAAGGCCCAAAGCAGTTTCTATATTAATCAATAGTAATAAAACATATTCATAGCATTCAGTGGGGAATCCCACATCACCTCCCCTTTTCTGTGTAAATAAGAAGAAAGGTTTTAACTTTAACATAGCAAGATTGCATATAACAAAACAGGTATCAAGCAAGAATTACAGTTATAACATTTATATCTACTTTTATCATAACTAAGGGAACTATGACTATAACTATCTATTCTTCAACTTCATCAAAGACTCCAGAAGTGATATAATATTACCTAAGTTAACAGGAAGTGCATTGTAAACAACTTCCAAAACTGTAGAATTGACAGAGACATCTCACTGCCTGGACAGTCACCCAAAGTTCTTTTGCACCATTGGGGCATCCATATTCAGTCTATAGGCCCATAGTATCCAGCAGACTTTTGAACAAAGCAGGAGATTTCAAAGACAGTTCTGCTTATATTGGCAGTTTGTCAGTCACTTTCTTCTGTGTCCTGGAAGAGTGTCTGGCGGACTCTTTCATGAAGCAGGAACCTCGAAGGATTGTCTTACCTTTACACAAGTTCAGCAGTCATTTTTCTGTGAGTCCTGCATGTCCAGTTCATACAGCATACCATCAAGCATCCCAGGCAAGAGCAGTTTCTAGCCCAAATGGCTAACAAATTCCATAAGAAGCCTCTTCGATGCCCATCCTCTTCTGAAGTAGATCGGTGCTGCCAGGAGCAGACGTGTCTCATTGTCACAAAAAGTCCTAAGTTATTAAAACATTTTAAATGCCATATTCTGAAGGTCTCTGAAAGACTTGAAGAATACCTATCTAATTAACTATATCTCTATATATCTAGAAAACCTAGCTAATATGACTACAAGCTTGACTATTATAGAGGATTACATATAAACCTATATTTCTTAATCATACATTACATTTTTAAAATAAGCTGCACAAATATAATACCTTAATCAAGAGCAGAAATATAATATAACAAAATTGACCTTAAATTTGTATCAATAGACCAAGATCCATACCAATGAAAAGTATTCATATCTACAGCATATGCCACTTTCTATGTAAACAAACATTTATAAACTATATTTGGGAACTTGGGCATGGTTTTCTCCAAACTAATTCCTGCTTTTTGTTGGGTGAAGTAACATTTAGGGGTTGTTCATGGCAACCTTTCAGGTGGTCTTGGTCCATCAAACCACGTCAGTCTGGAAGAAATCCATAAGTTCTCTCTTCTGTGGAAACAAAAGAAGAACCTCTTTTCCAAAGTAACAAATCCTTAGACCCAAATTTCAAAGGCAAGATACCTTTAAATATGTTGGTTTAGCTTAGCAGCCCATACAATGAAATGTCTCTCTGTATTTAGCTCCTTCACAGTCAAAAAATTCAAAGAAAGCACAATAATATACATAATCCAGACTATATATATTCCATCTTTATGTGGCTTATTTTTCTTTATTCCTATTACTTTTTCCACAAGTTTACTCTCATTCTTTAAAGACTTTGTTTTATTTTTTAAAAAGCATTTTATAACTCTCTATATTCTTTTTCTTTTCTCCCAAACCTGCATACATTTTTAAAACACACAGTGTCTCATTTAGAGGTCTTTTCTGTCTGAATCTGTCCTATTGTGTATCTGAAATCCTTTTCTGTCCAGGAGCACTTCTTTAAATGCTAAACTGTGTTACTAGGACTAAAAGTGCTTTGCCTTTTGGCTCTGCCCAGTCCAACGTGGCAGAGACATGTTTACCACCTCTGCAAGTCATGGACACTGTCCCAGTTCCAGGTGTGCAGTGGGTCTATATTGTGCTATTAAGCAGATTGTAACATGCTACTCACAAACCCCATTCAAGTGCTTGGCCTCCTGAAAGAGCCAGAGTTCATGCTGGCAGCACAGCCCAGGAAGCCATTGTTTTGAAAACTCTTTTTTTTTTTTTTTGCTACTACTGTTGAATCAGGAAATCCTCTCTTAAAGGAGCCATGGCCAGCAAACAGAGCCCATCTGAAAAAAATGAGGCTAAACTTTGTTTTTTTAGTGTCTAGAATTTCTTTCCAAGCCCTCTCATGTTTTATATGGATTTAGTGACCACACTCTGGAGTGCCAATTTGTTGTAGGAGGCTGCTTGTTTGTTTTCCAGCCACCCAGACTCCAGAAATAATCACACAAAAACTATATTATTTAAATTACTGCTTGGCCAATCACTTATGCCTATTGATAGCCAGCTCTTATGTTAACCCATTTCTATTATTTTATATATTACCACGAGGCTCTTGACCTACTGGCAAGGTTGGTGGCTCCATGGCGTCTCCTGGCTCTGCCTTCTTTCTCCCAACATTCAGTTTAGTTTTCCCCCACTTAGCTCCATTCTGTACTGCTATAGGCCCAAAGCAGCTTCTTTATTAATCAATGGTAATAAAACATATTCATAGCATACAGAGGGGAAGCCCACATCATAGCTATGTCTAAATTTATACCAGATTTTCTTTAAAATAACATCATTGATGATTTGGAGGTGCAAATTATTTTGTCAGTTGTGCAGTATTGGCAATATTTCTGGTCTTGACTTACTAGATAGCAGTAGCAGAATTCACTCAGAGTGACAACAACTAATACTATGTTCAGACATTGGTAAATATTCCCTGCGGGACAAAATGGAGCCTGGTAAGAACCACCAGTATGTCTGTCCTTGATATCTTATGTATTTCTTAGTTCTGTGTCTTTCTGAGACAGGTATTTGTTATATAGTATTGGCCTCATGTGATTTATTGGAGGAGCACATGTAGTCTATATATGACTGTTTTCTTGCATTTGCTGCTAAGACTCTGCTGGTTGAATTTTATTACCTTTACACAAACTGGAGACAGTTGGGAAGAGGGAGCATTAACTGAGGACTTGCCTCTTTCAGATTGGCCATAGCAACTCTATGGGTCATTTTCTTTTTTTTTTTTTTCCATACATTGTTTTGTTTTATTTTTTCCATTCAAGAACATAATTAAAGATAAAAAAAAAAAATTTTTTTTTCCTTT
>PVIU01017863.1:0-12397 GCA_004026605.1 Ondatra zibethicus
GGGGGTGGGGAGGCAGGAAGGCTAAGAAACAGCCTCACCATGTTCCCCACTCACCCCAAGGTCCCCAGAGCTGTACACTGCCTCAGTTTCCCCACCTGGACCTTCTCCAACAGCTCCTGGTTCTGCCTGGTGAGCTGAGCCACCTGCTCCTGCAGGGATGCCACCAGCTCCTCAGCTGACAGACGTAGCTGCTGTGACAACAGCGCATCAGCTCCTGGCAGAGTCGGGGAGAACACGGAGTCAGGCTGGCAGCACACACTATCGGGGCAAGGGGCAGGAGCCATGCAACAGGGGACCTAGCACTGCCTCAGGCAACTGGGGGGCTCACATCACATGTGCCACTCTCCTGGCATCACGCCCCTCCACGTAATGTCATGGCTCTCCCACCACCAATTGCCTCAGAATCCCAGATGGGGAGCAGAAAGGGGGTGGAGGGGCTCAGAACTCACCTGGAAAGTCAGGCATCTCACCCTCCTCATCCTGCAGGGTGACCACGTCGTAGCTGGTGTTCTCTCTCTCATTCTAGCGGTGGGGTACAAAGTCGACCTTCAGGTCCTGCACCTTGATACCATCATTACCTCCCAAACCTGGGGTGTTCATATATCTATACAACACCCTGGAGTCACCCGACTGTTAGTGGCTGTATTCACGGAGCACCCAACGTACCCTTCCACGTTCTGCTGGGGTGGGCCAGGGCCTTTGGACATGCCGGGCAAGCATTCCCCACTGAGGACATGCCCCGCATGTGATCAAGGCTCTGGGTTTGGATCAAAGCAGCTGCTCAATAGGGGTTTGTCTCTATGCATGTTTGTGTAATTATTCGCTTATAGATATTTTACCACATTTGTTTCCTTTGTGTGTAACTGCACGGGGATGCACACATGCCACAGGGCATAGGTGGCAGTTAGAGAATTGGTTCTCTCCTTCCATCCTGTGGGGAAGTGAACTCAGGTCAGTAGGATGGGCATCACAACACTTTATCGGCTGATCCGTCTCGCTGATTCTAATTGCACACTTTGAGCAAGCAGTATCTGGGTGAAGGTTTGAGGGGTGTGGTCTGTATGTGACTGGGAGATTTATATGTGTGGGGCAAGTGCGATGCCTGTGTCAGTGTGGCTGCCATCTTTGCATATGTGCGTGTGTTTGGAGAAATCTTCATAGATATGTGGCTTTGTGGAAGTCATGTGCGGTCGGAACATTGTGGATGCACCATGGTTCCTGAATGAAGCTCTGGCACGTCAAAAAGACCCACCTGACACTGACCGAAAATCTGCCCGCCCATCCTGACTCCACCCACCCCTGCCCTGGACCTTCCCATTCCTGTCTCTGGCCCAGCCCTGTGCAGTGGCCCCGCACCTTGCCCCCATCCACAACACTAGCCCCACACACTTTGATGATGGCACGCCCAACCCCTCTGTCCTCGTCTTCAGACTTTCCCCACACCCCTACTCCCATTCCAGGCTCCAACCGCACCCAGCCTCTGGTCCCGCCCCCAGCCTCTGACTCCAGCCTACCCAGTTTATTGTCCTGTCCACGCCTTATGACCCTAACCCCTCTGGCCACGCCCCCGTGGCCACGCCCACCTCCAGAAGAGACAGGCGGCTCTGCAGGCTCTCTACCTCCCGTCCCAGACTTTCCTTCTCCTCCTGCTTCTCTGCCAGCAGTTGCTGCAGCTCCTGCACCTGCAGAGGACAAGGTCAGCACTTAAGGACCTGAGGACCCTGGACCCTCCCAGCAGTGGTCCTCCCCACCTACCTGCCTCTCCAGGCTGTGCACTGAGCTGGCCTCTGCCTCCAGGGGCTGCAGGTAGAAGTGGTTGGGATTGGACAGAGCGGGACAGGGCTGGATAGTCATGCGCCCCCTAGTGTCTGGCAGCCCTGACTCTATTCTCCACATACACTTAGCTCCTATTTTGTGCCACTCTGAGCTTTCACGCTGTGTGCTGGACCCCATCCTCTTCTCTCTCTCGCTCAAGTTGCTTTGGCCCAGTGCCTGCTCCACAGCAGACTCTGTTCCAGGCCACTCACTCATTCGTTTACTCCTCGCCAAGGGCCACTCATTCACCCAGAGTTTATCCACTCTGAGCTTGGCACCTTCAGCTGAGTCCGCCCTCAGGGGGCGTGCCTTTGAGTGGTGGAGCTCTATGGTGGAAATGAAGGAAGCTGAAAATGCGGGGACGATTTTAAATAAAGTGGGCTGGGGAAATGTCGGTCGGTAACAGGCAGAGACTATGAGGGAGGAGCCTTGTGGATAGCTGGACAGAGTAATTCTCTACTGCAAAGGCCCTGGGGCAGGACAGAGCCTGGCATGTGGGAAGGTTCACTGAGGGGGACGAGTGTCTGGAGCAGAGGAAGAAGGAAGGGGAGGAAGGTCGGTGGTGTGGTGTCCCAAGAAATAGCTCCCCCACACCCAGACCGCAGGCCTTACAGCCTCCTCACCTCCCTTCTCCTCCGTTCCTTGTGCTGTTCCAGGCCCCTGATCTTCTGCAGGAGCCGGCCTCTCTCTTGGCGCAGACGCACAATCTCCTCATAAGCATCCTGATCATCCTGTTCCCTCCCCACCAAGGGAAGCCACTTTCGGTGAGGTCTCCAAAGCTGCACCGTGAGCGTGAGTCAGAGCCCCCTCCCACTCCAGGATACCCCATCTCTTACGGGAACAGGCATGCTGGCTGGAGGTTGGGGTGCCTTCCTCTTCTTGGGGGCCCCTTGCTTTTCATGGCTGGACACCGAGTTCTGGTGTGGGCATGTGGGGACATAGGACACAGGGCCTGGGTCAGGATCTACTCAGGGGATCCAGAGCAGACAGCCCCTAGCCGTCAGCAGCCTGAGCTCCCTCCTGACTTCCTGTGATGAACCCCAAGTTCACCCCACTAGTCCTATCTCCCACCAGCCATTCGCTGTGTACCCTTTCCCTGGCTTTATAGTCCTCTGTGACCTTTTCTGTCCCCTTTGAAGCCTGAGTCACTGAATCAGAGCGGCAGGGAAAGTGGCCATGCTAGCAACCACCTCCCCCCTCCAGTTCCACTCTTGGTATTCACGTGACCGCCACTGGGCTGCAGCAGATCCCGGAGTAGCGGTGACAGAACCACTGTCCACGTGGCTCTCTCTCTTCCTTTGAGGGGAGGAGGAGGCGAGAGCCGGTGCAGTGAGTGTATGCACGGGGCAGGGGACTGGCAGGCCTTCCGGGTTCCTACCTGAGACGACACCTCTCCGGAGTCATCCTCTAGGGAGGCTGTGGAGAGCGGAAGCAAAGTCAGGGACCACCTTCTGTGTTCTCAGCCCAGAGTACTCAGAGGGCTTCCCAGGTGCTAGTGCTTTTTTGTTGTCGTTCGGGAGGGTCTCACTCTGTAGCCCAGGCTAGCCTCAAACTCAGATCTAAGCGTTCTACTCTCCTGGTCGTGCATTACAAAACCCAGCCTCAAAAAAAAAAAAGAGAGAGAGAGAGAGAGAGAGAGAGAAACCCAGCCTCTGGACCAGGGACGTTAAGGTAGAAACCTACAGGGGTGGATGGAATGCTGGGCGGGGAGGACCTTAAAACTCGCAGAGACTCGGGGCAGTGGAGCTTCCCGGTTGGGGGTGGGGTGGGTTGTCATCTCTTAGGAAAGGCAGTCTCCATACTAAGGGTGACCCAAGAAATCACAGCGGACCACTTGTGAGTCCTCTGGGGCTCCTTGAAACTGCCCTGAGATGGGGAAACGAAAATTTTCATGGCCCAGCATTGAGGTACCTTGGAACTATCAGTAACAAACGAATAAGTGGGTGACCAGAAACTGCCCAGAAGGAGACAGATAGGAGAGGCAGGGTTTGCACACCACTGGGAGGTGAAGGGCGTTGTGCAGACTCCTGTAGAAGCTGCAAGATGAGTTTTTCCCCAGTCAGGGCTCCGTAGTGAGTGGCGTCCTGGCCCAGGGCATCAGTGATGCCCAGCTGGGCTCCACCCTGCAGGAGTACTTCAACGGTCTCCGGGCTGGCCCCCTCACACGCCAGCATCAAGGCTGTCCTGCCGGGGTAAATGGGGCTACTGAAGGAGCTGACGCTGGTCCCCAACCTCCTAAACCCTTCTCTACATCCAGGCCAGGAAGAGGCTTCCTAGGTCTGCAGCTCAGAGAGGTCCAGATACCTGCTCCAAGTCACACAGCATCTGATGGACAGGTCATGAGGCCTGGTGCTCACCTGCCTTGCAGGTCTTGGTCATTTACTGCAGCCCCCTGCTGCAGGAGGAGGCGGCACAGGTCTGTGTGGCACATCTGAGCCGCTATGATGAGGGGCGTGGCACCCGACTGGTAGGGAGGATGAGACGGCATGAGTGATCTTGGAGTCTCACCCCACCCTCTGCAGATGATGCCTGGAATACCGCTATGGCAGGGATGGTACTGTATCTCCCCACAAGATCCCAGCAGCTCACCCGATCCCGGGGGTTCATGTGTGCCTTGAAAGAGCAGAGCAGCTTTGAGCAGGACAGACAACCACCAGCCGCTGGGAAAGACAGGAGGGGAGAGAGTCGGTGGGAGGGAGAGGCAGGTGCCTGCTGTGACACCTTAGTGTTCATTGCCATGACAAGGTCTCCTCTGCAGCCTGGGCTGGTCTGGAACTCACTCTGCAGCGGGGTGGCTACACCAGTTATGCCAGCAGCTGGGAAGCCCAGGCCGGAGGATGCTTGCACCTTAGGGACCAGCATGGGCTACAGAATGAGACCTCAACTAAAATCTCAGGGTTGGAGCAATGGTTCAGTGGTTAAAGCTCTGGCTGCTGCTGCAGAGGACCTGGGTTCGGTAGCTCCTAACCATCTGTAACTCCAGTTCCAGGGGACCCAGCACCCCCTTCTGGCCTAGCACAGACATGCATGCAAGCAAAACACTAATTCACATAAAAGATTGTAAATACAGACTGGAGAGATGACTCAGTAGTTAAGATCACTGGCTGCTCTGCCAGAGGTCCTGAGTTCAATTCCCAGCAACCACATGGTGGCTCACAGCCATCTGTAATGAGATCTGGTGCCCTCTTCTGGCCTGCAAGCATACAGACAGAATACTGTATACATAATAAATAAATAAATCTTTTTTAAAAAACTGTAAATACATTTCTTAAAAAATTTAAAATCAAACAAAAAAACATTTAAAAAAGCGGGCCAGAAAGATGGCTCAATTGGTAAAGGTGCTTGTTGCCAAGCCTACTGACCTGAGTTGAATCCCCAGGATATACCTGCCGGGAGAGAGAACCCACTCCACCTCCACTCAAGCACGTGACACAGATGAAAAAATTAAATTTAACTTTTTAAGACATCCCCTAGAGTGCCTGTGGGCATGGACACCACCTGATGGTGCCTCTCTGAATGGGGACTTAGTGAATAACAGCAAACCCACGAGTGCTGTCCCCTGGAGCAGGAGGCTCTGCCTGAAGGGGTGGGCAGGCCTGGGCCCTGGGCCCCTGGACTCCAGTAATCAGTCCTTGGCTGCTCTGAGGATGGAGTCTGGATTGGAGGAGCTGCTTGTATTCAAGGCACCCAGGGGATTTTGGAAGAAATTAGGGTTCTAACCACCCTACTTTGTCCACACATAGGCCTGGCTTTGGGGTGCATGAAATAGGGTTCCCCACTGGACAATTCTTGTGCAATGGGGCAACAGGGCCTGGTTCACACGGTGACTGCAGTTTGAGGTAAGCCTTAGGCTGCACACTGAACAAGTGACCAACTGGAGATGGTGGCCCACATCCGTCCCCCAGCAACTCAGAGGCTGAGGCAGGAGGACTATGGACTACAAAGCTAGCCTAGGATATAGACTGTATCAAAATAAGTAAGGAGAGGCTCGGAAGGTGGCTCTGGCCATAAGTGACCTAAGCTCCGTCCCAAACCCAAAGTCAGGTATGGAGGTGCACACATTCAGCACGGGGGGTGGGAGGCAGGCAGAGGCAGAGGATCCAAGGTTTGCTATCACTTAGTTGTAGAGACCAAGTTCACAGACAATGAGACAGATTGTCTTTTGACTTCCACATGACACACACATGAATACTCATTCATAAAAACTAAGAAAAGGCCAGGCGGTGGTGGCACACGCCAGTAATCCCAGCACTTGAGAGGCAGAGGCAGGCGGATCTCTGTGAGTTCAAGGCCAGCCTGGTCTACAAAGGGAGTTCCAGGACAGTCAGGGCTGTTACACAGAGAAACCCTGTCTCAAAAAACCAAAGGAAGGAAAAAAACTAAGAAAAGGTCTAGAGCTGCAGGTCAGAGGTGGAGCCCCGCCTAGAACCCCCAGTGAGGGGCTGGGGGCGTGGTCAGGGTGGAGCCCCGCCTAGAACCTCCAGTGAGGGGTTGAGGGCGTGGTCAGGGTGGAGCCCCCCCAGGATACCCAGTGAGGGCCTGGGGGCGTGGTCAGGGTGGAGCCCCCCAGGATCCCCAGTGAGGGGCTGGGAGCGTCATCCACTGACAGGGAGCCTGCCTTGAATTTGGGAGGCCCTGGTTGCACCCACCTGCATGATGAAGGGCTGTCCACCCACTGCTGTCCTCAATGTCCACCACGCAGGAAGC
Source organism: Ondatra zibethicus (assembly GCA_004026605.1). NCBI lineage: Eukaryota > Metazoa > Chordata > Mammalia > Rodentia > Cricetidae > Ondatra > Ondatra zibethicus. The sequence goes on from PVIU01017863.1 coordinate 6,523, forward strand.
CTAGGAAGCAGTGACAGGTGATGTCATCTCTATTCCCTGAGTGACAGGTGTCTCCAGCCCTCCCTACTCCCTTGGTCTCCAGCTCTTTTCTTTAAAATTCTACTGCCCTTGGGTCTGCGTGGTGCTTGCTGGTACTTGGCCCAACATGTCGCCCGGTGGGAGACTGTTCTTCCCTTCCCTGTGGTTCCCAGTGAACAAAATCAGGTGAGCAATCTTGGGGCAAGTACTTCTACCTACTGAGACATCTCATCGGCTCACAGATTCGTTATTTTTAAGATCTGTTTTAGTTGTGTCTGTGTGTGTGTGTGTGTGTGTGCCTGTGTGTGTGCACATGAGTGCCTGAGAACACCAAAAGGGCAAGTGGGGTCCCCTGGAGCTGGAGTCACAGATGGTTATGAGCCTCCATATGGGTGCTGGGAATCGAACGTGTGTCCTCCACTAGAACAGACAGTGCTCTAACCACGGAGCCACCTCTCCAGCCCTTTTGGCTCTTTCTCTCCCCTCCCCCATCTTCTTTCCCTGAGAACCCATCTTCCAGCCCCCCCACGTGACCCTATTTTCATGACAGTAACAGAAGGGACCGAGCTGGGGGACCAGGAGTAGCTGGGTTTTGAGGAAGTAGCTGGAGTTTCATGTGGATAGCCAATGCGGTTCAGGACCTCCAAGAGTTGCTTTAGGCACTCAGGGTGTCCATACTTGGCTGCCAGGTGAAGGGCGTTGTAACCTGAGGGTAGAAGAGATGGAAAATGTCCTCCACGTGTGCTCAGCGGCCTCCCACGCCTAAGCTCCAAACTAAACTCCTTCTTAAAGCCTGCTACTTCCTTAGGCCTTTGTGTTGCTGTCTGTAGTCTTTCCACACAGGGTCTCATTACGTAGTCCAGGTTGGCCTGGAACTCACAAGGATCTGCCTGCCTCTGCCACCCAGATGCTGGGACTGAGGGTTTTTTGTTTGTTTTTTTTTTTTTGTTTTTTTTTTTGACGAAGTCTCATATAACACAAGGTGGCCTCCAGCACACATATAGCTGAGCTGAATCGCTTGAACTCCTGACCCTTGAGCCTCCACACCAGCTGCTGGGATGATGACAGGCGTGCGCCGGCACCATGGATGCACCCCAGGGCTTCCCTCCTGATTGCTGAGTGTCCTACCCACGGAGCTCCAGCCTCAGTGTCGACTGTGAGATCCCTACTCTGGACAGTCAACGAAACCCTGCAGTCCACCCAGGGGCGGGTCCAGAAATACCTGCTCCATCTGTGCTCATGACGTCTGAGCCTTGAGCCAGCATCACCTCCAGACAGCCCACCGCACCCTTCATGGCAGCTAAGTGGAACCTAGAGGCATGAGTTAGGGGTCATTCCCAGAAGAGTGTCCAAAGCCACCCCAGTCCCAGGGTTTGGGCACTCACGCAGACTTGCCCTCGGGGTCCAGTTTTGTGGGGACCAGCCCTTTGTGGGCGATCAACGAGGCCACTCTGGCCACATCATTGTTCTCCACGGCCTGGAGCAGGCGCTGGTCATTTTTGCCCCAGTCTTGGCCCTGTGGTGGCACACCCAGAGGTGTGTGGGACTGAGTGGATCACTGTCCCCTCCCCAACAAGGAACAAAGGCAGTGGCTCCGGACTCTCACCCACCCACTCCTGGGCACTTGCCTGGCGCCTGCCTCTTGCTGCGGGTTTCGGGATAGGGCACGGGCCACAGGGCGGGCAGGAGCCAAGGTCGGTGGGACTGAGCCGGAGCTGTGGGGTAGGTGGTCCTGGCTGGGGGCCTCGAGACAGCGTCTCTGAAACCTGCACCCCCAGCATGTGTCTGCAGGCCCACTACCACGGTGTCTTCCGACCGCCAGTCCTCAAGCCACCTCCCCTCACTGTGCCTTAGCCAGAGCTAGCTTTGTAAGACAGCGCCCATCTTTTTCTTTTTTTAAGTGTCTCTCTATGTAGGTCAGGTTAGCCTGAAACTCACAGAGATAGGCCTGCTTCTGCCCCCAAAGTGCTGGGATTAAAGGCGAGGTCTCCATTGCCCCCATTCTGTTTTTGAGGCAGAGTCGAGCATCACATAGTCCCGACTGGCTTCAAACTCCCTGAGTCAAGGATGACCTTGAGTTCCTGCTCTTCCAGCCTCCTCCTTCCCAGGACTGGGATGACAGGTATGAACCAACTCACCTAGTTTTATGTACTGCTAGGGAGGGCAGCCACTAACGCATCACCTCACCCCTCCTCCACAATTATTTTACTATCTTTTGTTTTTTGGAGACAGCGTCTCACTATGTGGTCAGACTATTCTCAAATTAAAGATCCCCCTGTCTCAGCCTATGAATGCTCGGTGACTGGCCTTTCCAAAACATCCTCCAGCGCCCATTGCCACTACCTCCCCGCCCTTCACAGCTGCTCCGCCATCGTCCCCTGTAGCATTAAGGCCTGGCCGGTAGAACTGCAGACACAAACATGCCCAGGAGCATGGAGGTTCCCAAGTCATTGTCCGCAGTGTTCTCAAAGACCCGCATCCCGCAACGCTCGGCTGACCCCGCGAGAGCACAGAGACCCTTGGCGCCGCCCTCTACGTCCGACCCGCGCCCCGCAGCTGCCCCGCCCCCCGCCCCCCGCCCCCGCCGAGCATCTTCCCGGGAAGACCGGAAGGCAAAAAGGGACCCAAACGCCTACCGCGAAAGAGGCAGATGCGCAAAGGCACAGCTGCTTCATGGCGAATGGATGGGACCGGGCCAGACCAGACCACGCCCACTCCCCTAGACTCGTGGCCACGCCCTCCTCAGGCACAGGCTCCGCCCAGCTTCATCCTCCCTACCCCGGCTCAGACCCTTCCCACCTCCTCCCCAGGCTCAACCCCGCCCCCACCCCTCACCAGGCTTCTCCCTGCCTGGCAGCTGGCCCATCATTCATTCACACATCATCTCCCAGTCGCTTACTCATTCATTCATACATTCATCCTCTCCGACACTCATTCACGTATTTGTTAATCCTTTCAGTCACCTTTCCCTTCTCTCGTTAATTTCCTCACAGCCCCCCCATCACTAACTCATCTTTTCATGGGCTCACTCCTCCCTTTGCTCGCTCCCTCCTCTAGCCCACCCGTCCATCCACTCTTTCACCATTTGCTCCGGCCCGGCAGCTCTCACTCTGAAATGGAATCCCGCGCCTACCTCGCCCTCATCCACCTGCGGGCCTGACCTAGACCTCACCTACTGGGGCCTCCGCCCTCCTCACGTGCGCACTGGGGTTCAGGTAGACTTGCCCGCTGGGCGGGACGCACCGTCCCGCACAGGCCTGGTACACAGTGAGAACACAGTAAAAGCCGCCTCACTCACCGGACACATGGAGCAGTGCCTGCGCAATTCATTGGATCAACTGAAAGAGAGGGGTGCGGCCTGCGTTTCTGTCTCCCGGGTCTGTGGGCACCTGTCCTGCCTTGGCTGGAATTAGAGCCCTCCACGCAGGACACACAGAGGCATCCCACGACCTGCCGCTCGGGGACTAGGGGGACAGGGTATGGGCACCACCATGTCGCCGCCCTGGGCAGAGGCTCTGCTGTTCAGCATTTATCGGGTGACTGCTGGATGCTTTGGAGACTCAAAGCCAAGGCAAGCCCTCTCCAGTTCTGTGGCTTCTGAGCAAGTGGTTGGTACTATAGAAAGTGTCTTGGCGACAGGACGGGAACTGTGGGATGTGGAGTCTCCAGACAGGCAGAACTCTGAAGTGAGGGGCTCACCCAGTCCTTGCAGTTACGAATGTTTCCCTAACAAACCAATCCTGCCTTCCTGTCCCTCAACACTCTGGGACAACTGGGCTGGTGTGTCCGTGTGTCATTCTCTGTGGGGAGTCCTGGCACACACACACGTGCGGACACACATATGCCAACACTGACAGGGAGAATACTTTGAGCTGCGTGTGGATGTCCAGCTTCTGACCTCAGCACTCAGGAGGCTGAAGTGTTAGGATTGTGAGTTAAAGGCCAGCCCGAGCAAACCTTTACAAGCCTCCTCATTGCCCTGGAGGGATTTTCCTCACATAAGATCAGAAGGCCGGTGAGGGGTCCCTGATAAGGTAATTCCAAATCTATACAAGGGAAACCGAAACCCAGAGCCCGCTGCGACCAGCTGCGCCCCTGCTGGAGCCCGGATGAACAGCGTGGGGACACCGGCTAGAATACAGCGTGGCCCTTGCCTGCCCCAGGAGGGGACCCAGAAGCCACGGGTGTTTGCTTTCTTCCCTCGAGGCTGCCGTGACAAAAGCGGAGCTTCATCCTGGCTGCTGTGCGGAAACCGGAGAAGAGCGGGCAGAGGAAGGCCAGGCCTCCCATCTGCTGCCCAGGCTGGCGAGCGCCCCACTCACCCACCCCCACCACCGTTCCTCCCACCCCGACGCTACCCCTTCAGCAACCCACGGAAATACACCTGCTTCCCATCCCAAACTAGGTGTTTCTCATCAGGGGTGGGCTGCAAGATTTCGAAATAATTCAGCTTTAAAATAGGCAGAACTTTTTCCCAAACAGGGTTTCTCGGTGTAGTCCAGGCTGTCCTGAAACTCACTCTGTAACCCAGGCTGGCCTCGAACTCAGAGATCTGCCTGCCTCTGCCTCCCGAGTGCTGGGATTAAAGGCATGTGCCATCACAGCTGCCCAAATTCAGCTTTTCAAAAGCTATTTTTTCCTTTAATTTAAAAATTATATTTATGTGGGTGCGTGCGTAGGTGCATGACAAGGACAACTTTGTGGAGTCCTTTTCCTCCTTCCCCCAGTGGGTTCTGGGAATCAAACTCAGGAGAGGTCAGCGCAGGGCTGCCTCTGCAGAGGACCACACTGGGCTCACAACCACCAGAGACTCCAGCGCCAGGGGGACCCGACGCCCCCTTCTGGCCTCCGCGGGTACTGCACACACTCAGTGCCCAGACAGCTGTGCAGGACACAGGAAACGCTTTGGCTGCAAGCACCTTCCCCCTCTGAGCCATCTTGCCAGCCCATTACTTGGCTTTTGCAGTAGCTGAGTTTCCAACTGGCTGTGATTCTCAGGGTTTCTGTGAAAAATGTATCGGAGGAAATGAGAGACCAGGCGGAAAATATCAGGGGCCAGTCCAGCCTGTGTAGCTGTGTAGGAAAGCCTCTCTCTCTCTGAACAAATCCTTCCATCTCCATTTCCCCATGCAGGTCACACCCACAGATGCCTGGCCCCTACAGGACGCATGACCCTTCCGAGCTGTGTGACTTTGAGCAGCTGCCACACCCTCTCTGGGCCTCCCTTCATCTCTGAAATGCAAACAACGTAAGTTCATTCCTTGAAGAATCCGAAGAATCCGTAGGAGGGTGAGACAGGGGCTGACTGTGCAGAGCACTTGGGAATCCCTGTGGAGTCACTGAATTCAGAGGGGTTCAAATGAAAACGGGTGGAGAGAGTTTGGAGGTATCTTGCTGACACCTTGCTAACAGGCACAAAGGTCCTGCTTCCATCTCTGGGGGAGGCCACAGTGACCACCATGATCCAGACTGGGGGTGGGAGGGTAGAGTCAGGCCATCAGAGGGAGTCAGTGGACCCATGTGGAAGGTAGCATTTGGCTAACAGAAAAAAAACACCTGTCCATGAAGCTGCTGGGGCCGTATCTGGGCTCATGGGGTGGGGGTGGGGAGGCCTAAAAGCAGATCTCTGGGTTCTGAGCTACAGTGGCGGTTCAAGCAGGAGGCTAGACTAAGGGTTCATGCCCTCCCTCCCCCAGGCTGGCGGACTCACCTCTGTCTTCTTGAACCTTGCCCGGAGGGTCTTCATCATAGCAGTTAGGGCCTCTGGTCCTTTCTCTGGGGAAGGAGGGATGGAGTAAGGGAGGGTGTTGGCTGGGGCGTCAGCACAGCACCCTGCACAGCCCGAACTCTGTCCTCC
>PVIU01017863.1:12497-22928 GCA_004026605.1 Ondatra zibethicus
TGTAGACCTAGTCATAAACCCCCATGTGCTCATCAGTGTTCTGTCTCCCAGACAGAATGAACTCTACCTCCCCAAGTGGAATGTCCTGCATTCTCCCCAACTAGGTCACTTCCTCCGCCTCTAACGTGGCTTCTGAGCAAGGAGCGGCCACCAGGCTGCTTCCAGGTTTGCCCAGTGACAGGCTGCTTACTAGCAGTGAAGGGGAGGAGACACTGGACTGTCGGTCTCTATAGGAAAGCCGGTCACACTTGTCACTACTCTTGGTATACAAGAGCAATCTATTCAGGGCAGACCCATCCATCCATCCATCATTCATCCACACACACACCCATCCACCCATCCATCCGCCCATCCATCCACCCACCTACCTACCTGTCCATCCATCCACACATCCATTCATCCATCCGTCCATCCATCCATCCATTCGCCCATCTACCCACCCGTCCATCTGTCCATTCATCCATCTGCCCATCCATCTGTCCATCCACCCACCCATCCATCCGCCCATCCACCAATCCATCCGCCCACACACCCACCCAACATCCTTCCTACCCGCTCTACTACTCAGTGTGACGGTTCACTCTCACCCCCCAACTATAAAGTTCAATCACACCCAAGGGTGAGTAACAGGACACCCAGGAGAGTTGTCCACAGGTTGCCAGTCAGGAGGGAATCGCAGCATGGGGGCAGGGAAGGCCTGTGGATTTAGGGGTCTCCCTTCTAGAAGAGGTGAAGGCAGTACAGGTCCAGTGGCCTGTGGGTCCCCACAACGGTTCAGGGTGGAGGCTGCGCACTGATCCAGGGCTGCAGCTGCCAGGTGAGATGCGTGCACCTGTCACGAGTGCGTAGGTGCATGTGTTCATGGTGTCGCAGGCAGTTCCCCGCGGTGCAGCACCAGGACCCAGGCCTCCCCTTCCTCGGGACCCAGGGCAGCGTCTGCCCTGGCCTCCCCCAGCCTCATCCCCCTACCTCAGGCGACTCCAGGCCAGAGCCCTGCGTCCACCGCAGCCTCTCTGGTTACCCGCTCCAGGTGCCAGCTGCCAGCATCGGAGTCAGGGTGATACCCGATCAGGTTGGGGGGGAGCACCCGCCCAGGAGGACCGGATGAGCCGAGATGAGCTGTTGTTGGCCAGCCTGCTCAGGTGGGCAGCCTGGAGGACCGCCTCTCCCTCCAGCCTGTGCGCTCCCGCCGCCGGGAAGCCTTCCTTGGGTGTCCCCACAGGGATCAGGACGTGCTGCCCCTCACCGGGTCCCCAGTCATCATCACCATGGTTTAGTCCTGTCTGTGACCACAAACAGACGCAAGGGTCCGGATGGTGGCTCCATGGGACGGGAGATCATAGGGGGTCCTTGTGCCCCCAATATCCCCTTCTCCATCTCTCGGCATCTCTGGGCACCTCTGGGTAGTATGTGGCTCACTCCGTTCTAGGGACCTGACCCTGAAACTCTGTGCTATCCCGGAAGATGCACGCCAGAAACAAAGCCGAGAAAATGTTGGCAGGTAGTCCTGGGGGTCTTTACTCGGCCCGAGAACCCAAGTTCCCATTCATCCTATCCTGTGGCCCAGAGAGAGGCAGACACGGGCTGACAGTCACACAGCAGAGACCCAAGAGCTGCCCTATGGTATCATGAAGCCCGCACTGGCTGTAGGCACCAGGGGCTAGGCTCTGCCCACGGAGGAAAAGCCTGTTTTAATGGATTTTGTTGATGGTTGTTTCTCTTTTTACAAACAGGGTCTCATTACACAGCCAGACTGGCCTGGGACTCGCAATCCTCCTGCCTCAGCTTCTGCGAGAGGCCGCATCAACTTTCTGGTCCAGGACTGGCCCAGCCAGGCCTGGCGAACGCTCGCCAGTCGGCCAGGTAGTCTCTGCCAGCACTAAAGATGGCGGCCGCGGCATCAGCGCAGCGCATGCGCCTTGGAAAGAACGCCTCCCGACCCCGACCCCTCCACACCCATGTCTCTAGAGGAGGCGGCTCCTCTTCCCGGGCTGTCCCTTCCCCACTTCCGGCGGAAGCCACCTCAACAAGGGAAACTTTATTGTTCCCGTGCTGCGGTGCCGACGACGATGTCGGTGAATTATGCAGCCGGGCTGTCGCCGTACGCGGATAAGGGCAAGTGTGGGCTGCCCGAGGTGAGGGCCGCGGTGTCCGGCTCGCCGAATGACCCCAGATGGGGGCGGCCCGGCGGAGTGGGGCATTGCGCGAGCAGCGAGAAGCACGGGATCTAGACAATGGGGAGGACTTCCCTGGAAGGAGGGGGCGGGAAGTGACGCCCCCCGCGCGTCCTGGGTGACACAGAGGTGCCCGGTTCCGAGAAGGGGCGAGGGTGGCGGGGAAGCGACCAGGTGTGCCTGTCGGGAGACTGGGGTACGCGGGACCGGAAGCCGGCACCCCGTCCGGGGCACCCGTGTCAGCCAGGCTGGCCTCGCGACCCCGAGGGTGGGGCCGTCAGTCTTTGTTGTTTCTGAGATGCAGGGGGCAGAGGTGGGAGAGGAGCCTATCTTCGCAGCCCAGGCTGGCCTTGAACTCACAGAGATCCTCCGGTGGTCGTGGAGCCTGTAGACAAATCCGACTGCATCTTGATTTAGGAGAGACAGGGGTTATCTGAGGTCAGGGGTCAGAGGTGACGTCACCGGGGTGTCAGGGAGCCGCAAGCCGAAGGCAGTGAAGGAGAGTGGACGCCTGCCTGAACAGCACCTGCAGAGGCCATGGGCCGGGGAGAGTGACAGCACCGACCGCAGGAAGCCCGCCCACGGGAGTCACGTGTTGCATGCCCTCTCACCCCACAGATCTTCGACCCCCCAGAGGAGCTGGAGCGGAAGGTATGGGAGCTGGCAAGGCTGATGTGGCAGTCCTCCAGCGTGGTTTTCCACACGGGCGCCGGCATCAGCACCGCCTCTGGCATCCCCGACTTCAGGTCCGTGAGCAAGGAGGGGAAACTGAGGCAGGGCTCTTGCTGACACCTCTGGGACCGAGGTGAGGTGGGAGAGCGACCTTTCCGTTCCCCTAGGTTTCTGCAAGGCCCAGCGAACACGTCACATGCCCAATACACAGAACATACCCAGATGATGTAGTAGCCGCAAGGGATGCCGGATAAATGTACCCTTTGCGTGGCCACCCACCCGTTGGAGTTTATAGGATCACCGTGACCACAGCAAAGCATTCTGGGAAACCGGACCTCAGCCCCAATGAACTCCCATGCCTTTGCTTACCCCTAGGCCTTTCCCACTCCACAGAGCCCTTGTCCATCTGGTTGCCCGCCTCTCCCCGAGAGGGTCTGAAGCAATCCAGGAGCAGGGCTGGGGACCACTGGGACCCCAGCATCACCAGCATGGACTGAATTCAGTGTTAACAGGAGGAGTCCGTGGGCTGGAAAATGAATTTTGTCCTCCTCCCTCTGCTCGCTGTCCTCAGAGGCCCCCATGGCGTGTGGACCATGGAGGAGCGTGGCCTGGCCCCCAAGTTTGACACCACCTTCGAGAACGCCCGACCCTCGAAGACCCACATGGCCCTAGTGCAGCTGGAACGCAGGGGCTTCCTCAGCTTCCTGGTCAGCCAGAACGTGGACGGGCTGCACGTGCGCTCCGGCTTCCCCAGGTCAGATGGAAGCAGACCAGGGGGCGTGGGGCTCAGCTGCACCTCTTCCTCCTCAGGGAACCCGGGTGCCCGAGAGCTCACAGCCCAAAGCCAGCCAGCACTTGATCACTGGGGGATTCTAGGCGGGCACTCTAAGGCCAACAGATTTTTTTTTTAAAGATTTATTTATTTGTTATGTATCCAACACTCTGCCCCCATGTATGCTCACACGCCAGAAGAGGGCGCCAGATCTCATTACAGATGGCGGTGAGCCACCATGTGGTTGCTGGGAATTGAACTCACAGCCTCTGGAAGAGCAGTCAGTGCTCTTAACCACTGAGCCATCTCTCCAGCCCTTAAAACCATTTTTCAAGACAGGATTTTTCTGTGTAGCACTGACTGTTCTGGAACTCGCTCTGTAGACCAGGCTGGCCTTGAAATCACAGAAATCCGCCTCTCTCTGCCTTCCAAGTGCTGGGGTTAAAGACGTGGGCCACTACATACAATTGGCCAACAAATTTTTGTGGTGGGGAGAAGGTATTTGTGTGTTTGCAAAGATGAGGTCAGCTCTGCCTGTGACAGTCTCTCTGACTGGCACCGGCTAGGGCATCCTTGATGTGAGAAGTCCATAGCCTTGTGGATGAGCAGCTCAGGAAGGCTTCCTGGAGGAGGGGGCAGGCTGAGCAATTGGCCCAAGCCTTGAGATTTAGGAAGGCTCCAAACTCACTTTCTCTTCCGCAGAGACAAGCTGGCTGAGCTCCATGGAAACATGTTCATAGAGGAATGTCCCAAGTGTAAGACGTGAGTGTCGCCTGTGTAGGCCGGGAGGGGTGAAGCTTTGCCAGGCTCTCCCAGGATGGAGCACCACCAGGTTGTTCCCTCCACCCACACCCCTCAGCCAGCTAAGGGATCCTAAAATCTAAAATGCCCCTACAGAAGGCTGGGAGAGGTCCCTGTTCTCAGGGATAGTCAGATAAAAACAGACAAACCAGAAGGAGGCAAGCCTACCTTCGCAGTCCCCCAAGCAAGAAACTACAGAACGGGGTGACACAAGCCGTGCCCTTGGGAACGAGGGCTTCTCCCTGCTCCGCTGTGCTGTGGCTCCAGGCATGAGCCCTGCCCCTGAGCTTCGGCCCCTGAACCTCCTTCCGTGGCTTTTTCAAAGAGGACCTCATTAAGTTGTCCAGGTTAGCCTGGAACCTGCCTTCCTCCTGCCTCAGCCTCCTGGGCCCTGAGAGCACAGGTGTGAGCCATCCCGTTTGGCTTAGCTGCCTCCCTCCCACTCACTATGGTTGCCAGAAGCCAGTGTCAGGTGGTGTCTTAACTCATTGTGTTCTGAGGCAGAGTCTTCCAGAACTGTCTGTCGTTCACTGGTTTGGCTGAGTGGCCAGCGAACTCCTGGGGTCCGCATCTCAGCCTCCTAGCACTGGAGAGTTAAGTGTGCTCCACGTGCTCTCTTTCTCACATAGATTCTGGGGACTCAAACTCAGGGCTTCCTGTCTGCATGGCAAGCACTTTCCAGACTGATCTGTCTTTCTGCCTATCCCTCAGCTGTTTGTCTTGCTGTGTAGCTCAGGGCTTGAGCCTGTACCCCAATACACTGGTTACATCACCCCCAGATCCTTGAAAGAGCATCAAAAAGGGCACATCCCCTTCCTCCTCCCTGTCCAGGCAATACGTGAGAGACACAGTCGTGGGCACCATGGGCCTCAAGGCCACAGGCCGGCTCTGCACGGTGGCCAAGGCGCGGGGACTTCGGGCTTGTAGGTGAGTGACTTTCCTTAAGCCTGCTCCTGTCAGGAGGGGAAGGCCCTGACTCCCTTCCCTGACCTGCCACAGGGGGGAGCTGAGGGACACCATTCTGGACTGGGAGGACTCACTGCCTGACCGGGACCTGATGCTAGCTGACGAGGCCAGCAGGTGTGACCCTGACCCGGCGCTCCCTGGGTGGGAATGGGTGGGGACAGCTGCACAGGCCTGGGATAAACTTCCACAGAAGGTCAGGACTCGGGGGGTGGGACAGCAGAGGTGGTGCCCCCATCACCCACACCCCTGGGCAGGATGGATGCAGAGGAGAACCTGGGACACAGGAAGATTAGGTTTGTTTGGTTCCTTATTTTCAGAGTTTGTGTAGTGGGGGGGGGATACTTGTGTATACTCAACAAGCCCATGGCACAGAGCCAGCTTCTCACTGGGGATTCTAGGCAGGAGCACCACCCCCTGGCCACACCCCCAGCCCCTTTATGGGGGATTCTAGGCGGGGCTCCACCCTGACTACGCCCCCAGTCCCTCACTGCTTCCTGCTCCCAGGACCGCAGACCTGTCAGTCACCCTGGGCACCTCGCTGCAGATCCGCCCCAGTGGGAACCTGCCCCTTGCCACTAAGCGCCGGGGAGGTCGTCTGGTCATTGTCAATCTGCAGCCCACAAAACACGTATGTGCCAGTGCCCTGCCCTGTGGCCCCATATCCCCTGCAGTGTCCTCTGCCCCGGCCTGACCATCCCTCACTCCGACAGGACCGCCATGCCGACCTGCGCATCCATGGCTACGTGGACGAGGTGATGAGCAAACTCATGAAGCATCTGGGCCTGGAGATCCCCACCTGGGAGGGACCCTGTGTGCTGGACAAGGCCCTGCCGCCCCTGCCACGCCCTGCTGCACCCAAGACTGAGCCCCCTGTGCATCTCAATGGCTCAGCGCACACTGTGTATAAGCCAGAGCCTGAGAGCCCTGTACCCCAGAGGCCCCCCAAAAGGGTGAAGACCGAGGCTGTCCCCAGCTGACCCGAGTGCGAGGGACAAGAGAGGTGCTTGTAGGAACCACACATGTTGGGGTTTTTCTGTTTTGTTTTCTTTTTTTATGTGCTGGGCACTGCGCCCAGGCTTACACACCGTACCACGCCTTTCCGGGTTTTTCTCTGAGACCTGGGCGCCCTAAGTCACTCAGGCTGCTCTTGCACTCGCTGCTGTAGCCCAGGCTGGCCCGGGGCTAGCGCCCGCCCTGCAGCCTCCACAGCAGCAGGGACGGCAGGCGGACACCATCAGGCCCAGCACAGCTCCTTCCAGGTCTCACTGTGTCTCTTGTCTGGGTCCCTCCGGGGAATCTCGGGATACAGGGGGTCCCTCCGGGGAATCTCGGTATACAGGGAGTCCCACACGGATGGGGGAGGCTATGTCCCAGGGCTGGGGATTCACACAGCTCTCCACCGGCCGCACCCCCTTATGACTCAGGATGTGCCCAGAGCGGCACCCACACACTCCACCCCACCCACCTTGACCCATCTATGCATAGGAGGGACAAGGGGCCCATCTATGCTAAGGGCCCCAGGCTTCCAGAAGCCCCCAATGCAATAAATACAGAATTCCTTTCATTTCTTTTCAATTTTATTACATTTACTTCTTTATGTGTGCACATGTATGTTTATGTGTGCTTGTGCATACACACGTGTCTGTGTGTATAGTGTGTAGTAGGTTCATGGCTTGAAGGAGTCAGTTCTCTCCTACCATATGGCTTCCAGGAATGGACCGCCCAGCTGAGCCTTCCCCCCAGCGCCTGCTCTTTATTTCCCTGAATGTGTTAGAATCCCCAGCCAGCCCAGGCTATGTGAAACCTGGCCCAAAATGTTCGATTTGGTTATTTTAGTCATTCCACCCCCACACAGCCAGATCCGTGGATTAGACTGCCCTGTGCCCTCCTTCGCTATACACACCACCCTTCACTTGGTCTCTGAGAGGGGCTCTCACCGAGCCTGGAGCGCCCTCTTTAGGCTAGGCTGGCCCTCAAGCCCCAGGCAGCCCTGTCTCCACCTTCCTGGCACTGCGGTTACCAGGGCATGCCTAGCTTTTTTAGTGTGGGGGTTTTGTCTGATCCTACGTGGCTGCCTGGTGACTGCAGAGGACATCAGATCCCCGGAAACTGGATGTTTGTGAGCTACCATGTGGGTTCTAGGATTCGAACACAGGTCCTCTGTGAGAGCAGCTGATATTCTGACCACTGGGCTGTCTCTCCAGCGCCCTGCCCCTCATACATATTCTTTTGAGACAGGGTCTCACTATGCATCCCTGGCCGGCCTGGAGCTCACGGAGATCAAAGGTGTGACCCACCATGCCTGGTAAAGCCTGCCATTTTTTACATGGGTTCTGGGGATTTGAACTCAGGTCCTCACACTTACACTGAGCCTTGTCCCAGCAGTTCTTAGGCATCTGGTTGGTCAACCCAGCCACTGTGCCCAGCTTGGCACTGTTTCAAGGTCTTTATTAGATCATCAGGTGTTTTAGACAGGCAAAGAATCACAGCTTCGCAGAGTTAAACAAATGCAGTGTAAACAAAAGCTACACAGCTTAAAATACTATTCCCCAATCCCCGGAAGGGGAGAGCCAGTTCCACAGTTGTTCCCGGCCCTTCATTGCATACCAGCCACACACACCCCCAACTAACACACCACCCACCCAAAGCAAACAAAACTGACTTACCATCTAACAAAACAAAAACATTCAAACAAATATGAGAGCTATTCATGGGCTGCGGAGACACTCAGCAGTTAAAGACCTTACCCTACGAGCAAAAGACTAGGGGCAGGGCGCTGGACAGACAGCCCAGTGGTCAGAATATCAGCTGCTCTCACATATGTGTCCCCTTCACATATCCAGAATGTACATACATTGCATGTGGTATGGCCATCTGCCTTTAATTCCTGCCTTGAAAGGGTTGGCAGCGGGCCTGGTTTCATTGCGAGATCCCAACTCAAAGAACTAAAGTAGAGAGAGAAAAAGAATCCAACAATAACCTCAGACACGGTCTCATGAAGCCCGGACTGGCCCCAAACTTACTGTGTAGACAAGGATGACCTAGGACTGCTGATTATCCTGTCTCCTCTCCAGGCTGGAGTGCGCACCACCATGCTTGGTTCCTGTGGGGGCGGAGCTGGACAGGCGGCCCCTGCACCGTCATCCACTCACAGGAGTTTAAGGGAAATGTCCCTTGCACCCTCTTGATTGGGACACTGGGAAAGGCACCCTGAGGGATGTTTGTACAGTGTGAAGGTATATTGCTGTGGTTGGTATAATAAAAAGCTGAACAGTCATAACTAGGCAGGAGAGATAGGTGAGCTTCAGGGCAGAGGGAACTCTGGGAAGAAGGCAGTATCACCAGCCAGACACAGGAAGCAGCGTGGGCAGTCTCTGCCCACTTGACAGAACATAGATTAATAATGGCTTAATTTAAGTTATTAGAGCTAGTTAAGAATAAGCCTAAACCATAGGCCAAGCTTCCATAACTAATATAAGTATCCATGTGGTTATTTGGGAGCTGGCCAGTGGGAAAGAGAAAGACTCAAATTCTCCTGAGAGGAGAGGACCTGACTGACTGGAAGTTCTAGAAGGTTTCCTGCAAAACCAGCTGTCGAGGAAAGCTGTTTCCAGATTCAGGGCAGGCGGATCACTGCATCAGAGCAGGCTCCACCCTGCCCTGCCAGCATTGTCCGTATGGCGCTGGTCTGCATTCCTGAAGGGAGGCCCTAAGAGCACACTGTGTGTACTCTTTGAAGGCAAAATCTAAGTCACACTCAAGATCCCAGGAAATCAACAGACACAAAATAGAGCTAGTCCACAGACATTGCAGGCAGCAAACCTGGAGGGGGTGGGACCATATCATAGTCAATGTTCCATTGCTGTGAGGAGACACCATGACCACAGAAACTCTTATAAAAAGAAGTAGTTAATTGGGGCTGGCTTACAGTTTCAGAGAATTAGTCCGCGATGATCGTGGCAGGAAATAGACACTGGAGCAGTAGCTGAGTCCTTCACATGCTGATACACAGACAGCAGGCGGAGAGACACTGGGCCTGCTGTGGGGGCCCAAGCCAGTGACCCCCCCCAGGAAAGCCACAACCCTCTGGCAAGACCACACCCCTCCATCACGGCCACACCACCAGCAAGGCCCTCCAGAAAGGCCATACCCACAATTCTTCCCAAACAGTTGCACTAACTTACTAAGCATCAAACAAAGCCTATGGAAGCTATTCTCATTCAACCCACCATAGATCGCATGACCTTTTGTAGCCCAGATGATTCTGTCCGAGTTCCAGATGGCAGACATGCAGTTATGGGGTGGGGGTATCTTGCTGGGTTCCTGTCTTTTCTGGTCTGATTATTCTTCACTGTGACCCCATTTCTCCCTCCTGGAATATTTTTTTCTGTGCCAATGTTTGTTGCAAATGTGTAGCTTGATTTGTAATAGTACTCACAGGTAAGAAATTGCCTTGAGTCTAAAACATGAATTGTGGACTTTAAAAAGATTGTTATTATTTTTATGTGTATAGGTGTTTGTGGTGGTTTAGAAGAAAATGGCCCCCAAAGGGAGAGGCACTATTAGGAGTTGTGGCCTTGTTGGAGTAGGTTGTGGTCTTGTTGGAGGAAGTGTGTCACGGTAGGGATGGACTTTGAGGACTACCCAGTGACTCAGACCACTTCCTGTTGTCTGCCTGCATACTGCCATGTGTCACCATGATAACAGACTGAACCTCTGAAACTGTGAGCCACTACCTCAATTAGATAGTTTCCTTCATAAGAGTCACCATGGTTATGGTATCTCTTCACAGAAACCCTAAGATACGGGGTTGGAGAGATGGCTCAGAGGTTAAGAGCACTGGCTGCTCTTCCAGAGGTCCTGAGTTCAATTCCCAGCAACCACGTGGTGGTTCACAGCCATCTGTAATGAGGTCTGGTGCCCTTTTCTGGTGTGCAGGCATACATGCAGGCAGAATACTGTATACAAAATAAATAAATAAATATAAGAAAAGAAAAGAAAAAAGAAACCCTACGACAGTGTTCAAAAGCATGTCTCTGCAGCCAG